>CAEGAF010031002.1:0-12985 GCA_903067075.1 Micropoecilia bifurca | reverse complement strand
CGTGCGTGCGTGCGTGCGTGCGTGCGTGCGTGCGTGCGTGCGTGTGTGTGTGTGTGTGTGTGTGTGTGTGTGTGTGTCTTAAGGGTCCAAGCAGGGATGGAGTAAGGGAGCGCAATCACCCCAGCAGACGGAGCGGGAAGAAAACCAAGGGATGGAGTCAAGGATTGGATTCATTGTTTCTCCTGACTCGCTGACAGCTGTAATTGTCTCTGCAGCTCAACAGTCAGTGGATCTAAATTCAGGCTGCTGCAGAGTGACCACAGAACTGAGCCAATATGTTAGTTTAGATATGATGGAAGATCTGAAAAGCAAAACAGATTCATTTTCTACTGATTTTTCTCCTCATGAATTCATTAGCTTCACAAAACAAACAAGGTAAATATAAAAATTAATTTGTTTTGAAATATTTAAACTGAGGTAAATTAATTTTGTTCACAAATTTGGAATGTAAATAAACATTTACTAAGAACTTTTTATGCGATAAAATGGAAAACATCAACTGATTTTTCTATTGCAATGTTGCGTTTTCTAGGTGATATTTTAGCACCAACTGGTGTTAGTCAGTGTTAATTAAGGTCATTTCCAAATAGTAGTATGTTTCTACACTTGCAGAAAGAAACTTGCACAAACCAACAGATACAACAATCATAGTTAAATTACAAAGTGATATTTAAAGTTTTTAGCATAGATAAAGATAAATAAAATATGGCAAAATTCTAGACCCACTTCCTACACTGACATTCCTGACAAAGGAGGCCTCTAATCAGGGAAGCAGCTAAGAGTTGATGGTAACTCTGGAGGACCTCACTACTTACTGTTGCTCAATTAGCAACAGCGAGTGGCTGTAGCATGACAAAATGTGGGGGAATAAAAACCTTTGCAAGCTGCTGAGGATAGAATAGTGTCTAGAGGGTGTTTTATAAATTATTTTCACAGTAAAAAAACACTTGCCATTGGCCAAACCTGAAGTCCAGTCCAGGATTATGATGAGAAGGTCTGAGATCAATGAGCCGTCTCATCACCCACCGCACCCACACACCACACCACCATGCCCAACCCCTCCACTGAGAGCGGGGGGAGATTATCTAGCAGCTATCTGGTTGGTGGAGCCTCTTTGGAAGCTTAACAAAATGAGAAATGCCTTAACCCTCCCCCTCTTCACAAACCCCCAACAACCCCAAGCCCCCACTGACGCTCTTCAGCATCAGGCTTATCTCCAACCTGCTGTCTTCACAACTACTCTAAAAGTTTTAATTAAACACTTGGCAAAGTCTGAAAGGAAACAACAGAGGGAAGCGTTAGGGAGGAAACCATCAGCAAGCAGCAAGCAACGGCTAGAAACAGTCTGCAGCTGATCCACAGGTTCACACTGCTGCTGTGCTCTGTTAGACTGAGACCAGGCATGAGTCGACACCAGCCCCCCACCGGTATCAGGAGTCATGGTACTTTAGGAATCTTTATCTCATTTTAGATTAGAAAGAGTTCTGAATTTGTGTTCTGACTTTATGTTTTACATGACGCTGAAATGTGATTAAGATAAACATTTTAAACAGAAAAATGTGATTTCCATGTAAAGAAACCACAGTAATCTGCATTGCTGACAGACATAACAGCCAAATGTAATTTTTTCAAGTAAATAATTTTTAGTAATGTTATGTCATTTTCATTTACTTCACATTTGTAACATCTATAAGAACCTGGCCTGGTCATTGCCTTCTTACACATTTCAAATCTCCCTTCACATCACAGTCTGGGATTTATTTTCCACTGACTGAATTCAGCCAACAGAGGGAGAAGCTGAGAACTACGAGTGTTTAATATTGTAGTTTGCCTGTAGTTTAGTCGTTCAGTCCATGTCGGTCGTGCTTCCAAAAATGGGTTTATGACACTGTCATAAACATGAATTAACATGAGTCATGGATTTATTGATGACATCTGACTATGATTACATTTATCCCTCAGGGGATCAATAAAGTTATATATATATATGTGTGTGTGTGTGTGTGTGTGTGTGTGTGTGTGTGTGTGTGTGTGTGTGTGTGTGTGTGTGTGTGTGTGTGTGTAAATAAACAAAGTGTCATAGTACTTAGTTTAAAAAGAATGAATGGTTTGAGGTTCAACAAGATAGTGAAGATGCATCCATGTGTTAACAAGCGGCAGCACTATCTGTACCTCATGTCGATGTAGTGGCAGATAAAGCCTTGGCCGGACGGCAGCCTAGTCTTTTCCCATGCTGTTATCAGCTTACTGCTGGAGCCATACGGAGCAGCAGACTGACGGATCTGAACCAAGAAGATTGAACAAGTTCTCTGTGAGTAAACAAACATGCTTATTGAACACACTGCAGCTTAACGGACGCTAACACATCCTCCACCTTTTACACCTGTGCTGGACAATAATACAGCTGCTTTATCAGCAGACTTGCTTCACACATTCATAACATTACAGTGGATTATCATGATATCCACTCACTGTTGCATCCCCACAAAGAAGGAGATGCTAATTTTTTGCTGTATTGTTTTAATTTTCATCACCTGTGGTTGCTTTTTTACAGGTAGAACATGTAGAACACATCTCAATTTGGAATCTTTGACCAAAGTACGGTGACTGCAGAAATGCAGAATTACTCTGATTCATAAACAGTTCAGAGACAAGCATTTGTGTTCTGCAGTCAGGGCTTAGGCTACGTTCACACAGCAGGCACATACTAACCCATTATTTGATTTGCCCAAAGGAAACTTTCACAGCATTCTGAATGGTCCAAGTTTGATCTTTTCCCCCAAAACCTCCATTTCGAGCCACTTTCATACACAGTAAAAAATGCTGGGTTATTTTCATAACCCAATTTCTGGGTTGAAGCTGTTGGGTCATAGGTTGGGTTAGTTTGACCAAATATTTGGTCAAAATTCATAATTCAAGAGTTGGGTAGATTTAACCAATCGGTTGGGTGGCTCTTCACAAGCCTCCATTTTCAACATGACTGCATTTTGGGCTTCTCCTCTACTTTGAAATAAGATATGATAAGTAAAAAGAAGATAAAGTTTCAACGTGAATAGGATTTTATAAATGAATAGAATGTATTTTGAACATGTTTTTTTTATTTTTATGGTTATTTAAAATACTTATGTATAATAATCAGAGTAGGAAGCAAAAGGGCCCCAAAATTTGTGTTTGTATTGTTTGTGTTTCAAGGCAAAGGTTTGAATATTCAGTCATTTTATGTGCTAGCTTTGTTCTGTTCAGCGTTACAGAGAGGGGCTGTTCACCCAGGGAGATCCCTGATGGAGTCAGTAGTCCAACTCAGTGCCAGTGCAGAGACAGATAGAATGGAGATCCATGCTTACACAAAACATGGGACAGAACTGGAGCAACATTAGAAAATCCAATGCAACTCCACCCAGAAACACTGCAGCTCTTATTTGAACGGAGGTCGTGTTGCAGTAAGGTGGCAGCAGTAATCGCTACACCTGCCACCTGAACCCGGAAAGCCAACTGTGTTTTTCTCAAAAGACACCCTCGTTTTCTGCTTCCCACTGAGGAAGGAGGTCCAGTGCGCTTCATAATTTATGAGACCATATAAAGTTCCAGACAGATTTGCAGTCAGTGCTCCCTGCCATTCTCACTCCCTTTCTGTGTGTGTGTGTGTGTGTGTGTGTGTGTGTGTGTGTGTGTGTGTGTGTGTGTGTGTGTGTGTGTGTGTGTGTTTACCCTCACACTCCCCTTCCCTGCACATTTCATCCTCCATCCTCCATTCAGCCTGACCCTTCACAACAATGGAATCTCAAAGAACCTCCAATTGCCTTGTGACCCTTAACTTCACTCTTCTACAACTCTTTTCTGAACCGTGCCAACAAAGTATGTGGCTCACGCTCAAATAGGAAGGCATTCAAACTTAGATTAACAACCAATCCAGTAATTCTGACATCCAGGTTTAGAGGCCCACAGCAGAACAACAGCATTTAAACCTTTTTTAAAATATCACTTCCTAAACCGCCACACTGTGAAAGTTGAAGTTTGAATAACTAATTAAAGTTTTACATGAAGCAAATGTTTATAAGAACTAAATCAAAGGACAATGTTAGATTAAAACCCATCAAACTCATCAAGTTGTTTTATGTCTAAATGCAGCTCGTGTATAAAGGGATGCAGAAATGAAATGAAATAAGTCCCAACGAAGCCAGATTCTGACAGTGAAAGTCACATTTTTAGTTAGGGCTGTGTAAAGCAGTCAAACCCTTATTGTTACTGTGAGCAGCTCTTTGCTGCTCTGCTTCTTTTCCGGTTTTCATTGGTGATGAACTCAAAGGTTGGAAGCCTCTTTTCCATCACCCTAATGTTTAGCTCCCTCCAGGGTTTCTCTATCAGATTTAAGTCCAGACTCTGTCAATATGCTCATATTACATACAGTCAGAAGAAGCACCTTACTTTACAGTTGTCTGCAGCCAGAAAATCTCTGTTGTGGGTTCATTAATGGACTGTTACTAAAACCTGATTAGAACAGGGGAGTGATTTACTGGTATTCGTCATTTTGTCTGATGTCTTTGTTCTTGAAAAATAAATAATTCATCATAATTAAAAATGGAGCAGTACATATTTAAGCTATACAGAAAAATGTCAGAGATTCACAAAAACAGCGAACTTCTCCTTTCATTATATTTTCTCTTCATGCGCCAAAATATTTTTCAGTTTGTACCCCTGGCCTGCAGTCTGCTGTAATCTTGATGAGAAGATAACAACCCTGAACAACAGTGTACCTAGGAGAAGCTCCCCCAACCCCTGCCCCAACACACATAAACACACACAAACGCCCCCCACCAGCTCCCCAGAGGGCCCCTCGGCCCTTCTGAACGTCCTTTATTAACCCTTCTCCATCCAAACCTGGGCTGATCTATGTTGCCTGAAACGCTCCACTAATGAAAGAGATTTGAACAAAGCTGTGTGAGATCAAAGCAAACTTCCTCTGGTCATATTTAGAAAGCAAACAGTAAAGCCAAACATGACATTCCATTTAGCTATCAAAATCCTGTCTGTCTGTCAGCTTAGCTCTGATATTACTAGCTGAATCTCACAGCAGGGGAGGGAAAATGGCCCAGACTCTACATGTCTCGCCGCATTGCTGGAGCAATGTTGTTAAAGGTTTCTGGTTCTATATCTGTCATCAGAGAAGGTTTTATAGAAAACCAAACATTTACAGAAAACGTAAAATGTAACAGTAACATGCAAAAACAAATAAAAAAAAACAAATCACCTTCCAGTTTCAATCAGATTTACTGGATAAGATTCTTCAGGATCTAAACCGCCACTTTGACAAGATTTAGATCAGGACGGCTTTTTAACAGCATCTTAAACGATTAACCAGAAGACTAAAGAGCTGTTGGATGTGCCAAAAGGCATGATGAAAGTATGTTGTGTTATAAATGTATGCCTGCAACAGATTAATAGGACTTTTACCAAACAATTAATGTTCTGTCATTTAAACTCACTGTAAATGCTCGCTCATTATACAATTTTAATTAAACTTGAAATGCCATGTAATCATGTTAGCATAACAAAATGGCACACACATTACTAACACTACATCAAGAACAGATGATATGGTTACAAGAACAAACAATGATTCTAATCTAACTTTAGCTGAAACAAAAAAGCAAGCATTTGTTTGTTTATAGTAAGATATGATTTCTTACTAAATCAAGAAAGCTAAAAACAACCTTTGTGAAAAACTATTCAGTTTATAAAATCCTTCAAAGGTATAAAATACACACAGATTAGAATTCAGGAGAACATTATTTTTTATTGTTTTTTACAATCATATCTAATAACCATAGGATGGTTAACTGAGTTACATTAATCAAATTAATGCTGATTTCAAGTAAGAGCTACAAATATCAAATAGTTAGAAAACATTTAGGTTACACTGAGTCCCTAGCTGAATACTGTGAAAGTCCTTAAATTCATAAGTCATGAGATGATGATAAAAGTGATTCTATAATCTGAGAGTTTCAGTTATTTGAAATCAACTACAAGACACCTGACAGTTACCTCCAATGGCGTTTCCCCTATTTATCCACTGGAGGGCGCATAGGACGCATGTGAATGGTGAAATGTGTAACTACCACAGTTAGTCACTAGGTGGCAGTGCTGGAGTATTCTGTTTGTTGGGTTTAACGTCTGTCTAAAAGAGAGCTTGTGCAGTGAGATGCACATAGTGACAAGGGTTCCCTTGTGTTGCTCATAGGGAAAACATTAAACTATAAATGCTTTTGAAAACCTTGAAAAAGATGACCCACTTTTTCCTTCCTGAATTTAAAGCTATATAGACAGCTTTAATTCAAGCTCTCTTTGTGCTTTCTTTGTTTTGAGAGAGCACAAAACAAAGATATTTTGTGCTCTCTCAATTCCGTTAATTTTCCAAGAATTGTTCTCCTTTCAGAAGTGTCAATATGGCATTCTCAATTCTGATCATGTCCTGGATTCCTTGTCTTTATTAGGTCAACCAGTGGAACATCAAAATATATTGTGAATCAGACAACTTATTCATATGTTACCAGAAGCTTTTTCACCTCGGGTAACCAGACAGGTTATTATAGTTTGTTCAAACATGAGTCTGCAAAGCATGTGCTGTGCATCACAAAAGTATTTACACTGCTTGAAATTGTTTTTATTTGATATAGTCCAGTTTATTATTCAAATTGTTAAAGTTCCATCCATCCATTTTCTTTACACACTTGTCCCTTAATGGGGTTGGGAGGGTTGCTGGTGCCTTTCTCCAGCTAACGTTCCAGGCAAGAGGCGAGGTTCACTCTGGACAGGTCGCCAGTCAGTCGCAGAATTGTTAACGTTTTGTAAGGAAACCCAAAAGATTGCATCAAGTCATTGACATTGAGGAAGCATTAAGTATCTGTTGACCTGCTGAAAGTTTGCATCCATTATTGTTCTGTATTTAGCTCCGTACTTCCTGTCTTTGCTAAAAAGACAATCTCAAGTCTGACTTGCATGTCTGACCTATGAATCTCTGCAGACCATGAACACTTTCACTGCTTCTCTGGTTAATACTCTCCTTGTCCAACCTGTCAATTTAGGTGGACAACCATGTCTAACTAGGTTTGGAGTTTTACTATACACTTTTCCTGTTCTTGTGTTAGATCTCTCTCAGATTTCCAAAGCTTGATATATTGTTTTATAATATTTTTACAATGTTCTTTCTTTCTCTTTTATCCCAATAGTGCTGTTTGTTCACTAATGTTCTCTAAAAACCTCTGGGGCTTTCACAAACCCATGCATTACACACACAGATGACCTCCGAACACAAATGGCTGCACTGGATTACATTTTACTGTATCAGAGTCAACAGGTTACAACACTACTGATTTTGTTCAAAAGTTTTCAAGTTTTGTTCAAACTTGAAAACTTAATATGATTTCCCCCCCCAAGTGCTACTTTGTCCTGGTTTGCTATTTACTGTAAACTGAATCATCAGGACTTATTACATTGAAGTTTAGTTACACTTGTTAGTGTTTTTTTACAAAAAGAAATGCTGCATAAAGTAGTAATGCTTTATAAGAATTACAGGTAGTCATAATAAACAGGGGTATGTCTCGCCAAGATAATTCTAAAATAATTACATCTGTCTTATCAAAACGTTTATGGTGCATTGAGTCAAGTTGGTGCAGTGCAGGAATCCCTGCATGCCCTGGAGCTCCATGAGCCAACCACTAAATAGTTATCCACTATTATTCTTTGCTAAGGACATACAACCACACACATCATTATGTGCACGAAGGAATCCAAGATCATTTTGGAGGGGTGAGGAGGGATGGTGCCTATCTCCAGCAAAAAGTGGGTATGCAGCGCATGCAACGCATAGGGGCGCTGCACCAGAGGGGGCGTCAAAACCCCGTCTGGAGGGGGCGACGCGCCCATGATGTCTTCGCATACACTCCAGCGCGCCCTTAACTCCTTCACCTCACGCACATAAGATAAATGTAGCGAGTTTTACCGTTAACCAGGGGCGGATCTACTGGGGTGGCAACTGCCACCCCAAACGTGAGCCTTGTCACCCGTTTCCACCCTAGTTAGCGACAGTGAATTCAAAAAATAGTTATGGCAAATCGGACATTAAGCGCATGAAACTCTTTTTTCCGACAACATTGAATGCGACACAATGTAACCTGACACCCACTGCTAAGTGGCGGGGAGTGAAAGAGAAGGACAGAGCGCCAGCAGCAGCACTGATGGATTACTGGTCTGGACATTACGGGATTTATCGTAAGTCACACACGCTCCATGGCATTGAGTCAAGAATATATGTGGTCAGGAAAACACTACAATCACGCAAAGAATCACCAGCAGTTAATTCAACCATAGATGATGGTAATAAGGGCTTCAGATTTAACAGATAAGGAAGTTTTAACTTAAAAAAAACATTGAACAAGCGAGCAGCGGGTCAGTTATACTATCCTAACTGTTGCTGGCCCGCAGTTGACTTTGATAACCTTAACATGCGCTGCGCAGTTCGTGTGTTTTGGTTCGGTTAGAACTAAAACAGGTCAACACGCCCAGTCATCAGTAGAGCAGCTGGTTAAATCAGTTAATCAACCACTGCTGTGCTCAGGTGAAAATAATCACAATATATGATGTTCTGTTTTGGTGTTTTTGCTACATTTTTGTGTGGGAATTTTTTGTTTTTTGGTGTTTATTCCCCTGATCGGTAATCTCTGCTCTCTGTGGTCGTTGAGCTCTTTGCAACCGACAAAGTGTGTAGGACATACAGAGCAAGAAAAGGCGGAATAGAAGTTGATTAAGCTATTTTTTCTTTATTTTTATCAATTTTGTTACTGTATTCTTAAATTTCTATTTTTTGTATTATTTACAGAGTTTATTTGTAGGTTAATAATTGTTGATTTTATTTATTTTTTGTTTTGTTATTATTTGTATTTATTTTCTAAATTTAGACAGGAAGTAATCTGAGTCAGTCCACTTTCTATAAGTGCCCGTAGTGAATTAGACTAAACAAGAGTTGAACTAATACTGTATTTTTAACATGCAACACCAACACTAGAAATCTAACACTTTTGATTTTGCTCTGTAGATTTCAATTCATTCCCTAAAAGATTTATTACAGAAAGTAATTTTTTATTTCCGTTTAATATCGTCTTTAAATGCTGATTATCTAAGATGCATATACAAGTAAAATGTCTGGCCTAGGAAAAATACTGTATTGTACAATTATTTTTGTGTTAGTTTACTGCCAGTCAGTCTTGATTGTGACAACAAAAGAAGACATCAAATTGAATAATATTCTACCATACTTTATAATACCAGTATGTTACTGTTAGAATTCTGCTGTAAACTTACAGAAATTTCTAAGAGTGTTCCTTTTAACTGTATACTTTGTATATTTCAGTTGGGTCAGGGGTTTGTTGACAGAATGGTTTTAAATTAACTGAACTTAATGAAATATAGCAAGTACCCAACATAATTGTTAAATAGCATAAAATCTAATTCAAGTAAAAGTAAATGTTCACATGCAAAGTTTTGAATACTAAAATGCCAATTTAATTAAAAAATTAATTTTTTATTGTAGAAGAAACCAATGACACAAAAAGAAAATAGTTCACAAACAAATTATTTAATATACCGTATTTTCCGCACTATAAGGCACACCGGATTATAAGGCGCACATTCAAAGAATGGCCTATTTTAAAACTTTTTTCATATATAAGGTGCACCGCATTATAAGGCGAACTGTCGGCTTTTGAGGAAATTGAAGGTTTTTATGTGCGCCTTATAGTGCGGAAAATATGGTTAGATATATTAACTTAGATCGTTTATTAAAAAGTAATTTAAATGTAAAATAAAGTTGCACTATTGTTTCAATTCTTCAATGGTAAATAGCAAGTCTTCAAAAAAACATTGGCTTTACATTTTTTTACTTTGGTTCAGATAAGACAACAAAGATTTATCTTGAAGTTGCTAAATGATAAAGATGAAAAATCCAAGTATCAGGTGGAGAAGACCAAGTCTGAAGCTAGATGCATCACTGGTGGTTGATGTGGTGGTGGCTGTAACAGGTGCAGTGGTTGTAGTAGTTGTACTGACTTGTGTGGTTGTAGTGGTGGTTGTAGTTTGTGCTAAGTTAGTAGTTGTAGTGGCTGGGGCAGATGTAGTGGTTGTAGTTGTTGGTGCTGGGGTAGTAGTTGGTGCTAGGGTAGTGGTTGTAGTAGTTGGTGTTGGGGTAGTAGTTGGAGCTAGGGTCGAGGTTGTAGTGGTTGTTGCAGCTGTGGTCGTTGTAGTAGTTGGTGCAGGGGTAGTGGTTGTAATAGTTGGTGCTGGGGTAGTGGTTGTAGTAGTTGGTGAAGGTGTAGTGGTTGTAGTAGTTGGTGCAGGGGTAATGGTTGTAATAGTTGGTGCTGGGGTAGTGGTTGTAGTAGTTGGTGAAGGGGTAGTGGTTGTAGTAGTTGTTGCTGGGGTCATGATTGTAGCAGTTGGTGATGGGGTCATGGTTGTAGTGGTTGGTGCTGGGATTGTGGTTGTAGTGGTTGGTGATGGGGTCATGGTTGTAGTGGTTGGTGCAGCTGTGGTGGTTGTAGTAGTTGGTGCTGGGGTCGTGGTTGTAGTGGATGGTGCTGGGGTCATAGTTGTAGTGGTTGGTGCANTGGTTGGTGAAGCTGTGGTGGTTGTAGTACTTGGTGCTGCGGTCGTGGTTGTAATGGTTGGTGCAGCTGTGGTGATTGTAGTAGCTGGTGCTGGGGTAGTGGTTGTAGTGGTTGGTGCAGCTGTTGTGGTTGTAGTAGTTGATGCTGGGGTCGTGGTTGTAGTGGTTGGTGCTGCTGGGGTAGTGGTTGTAGTGGTTGGTGCATCTGTAGTGATTGTAGTGGTTGGTGCTGGTGTAGTAGTTGGTACTGGGGTAGAGGTTGTAGTAGTTGATGTTGGGGTCATGATTGTAGTAGATGGTGATGGGGTCATGGTTGTAGTAGTTGGTGCAGCTGTAATGGTTGTTGCACTTGGAATATTGCACAAATTTGTTGTACAGCAGGTTGGTCCACTGGTGATTGAACCAACACTCTGCATGAACGGCAAACTTCCCAGACCTGAAGCAGTTGTACAGGTGTTTTCTGATGCACAACCCAGTGTAGGAATTGTGTTTGTTCCATCGTTCACTGTCGATTTAAAAAGCAGTGTAAAGTTAAATTATTTGTTTTAAAATATAATATAGTTGTATTTTTTCTAAGATGTAGTATTAATATAAAATTGGGATTAGTCTTCAGTTTGTCCCAGCTATTAAATATGAAAACTTACCAATTGCTGAGAAGCAGTTGGTCTCATCTCCTGAACAGGTTGTTTTATTGGTGCACTGAGAAGTTGTGGGGTCACAAACATGGCATTGAAGGGAGTTAGTAGGTTGAGGACTGGGGGCTGAAATAAAAAAGGATAATGGAAGACACTATTTAAATATTAAAGGAAAAAATGAAATTGTAAAGGAAAGAAGGATGGCTAGATTTTTTATTAACTCTTGATGAAACCTACCAGGCAGAGTTTGTGAGTTGCAGTTGTCTGTGTTGCAGCACTGAGCAGATGCAATTGCACTTTGGGAACCCAAGTTGATTGAAAAAGTCGAGGTACCTGTAGCCGGACACAGAGAGGACACTGCACATGCTTTGTAGAGCTGTGTTACTGAAGTTCCAGATTTAGTAGCTGTAGAATCAAGGAATAGTTTGGTGGTGTTAGAAAATACAGCAACCTCAATGCATACAGTGTGTTTCATCATAAAGTAAAAGAAAACATAACCAGAACAGTACCTAGGATGGTAGCTGTTATACACATCGTCTCTGAGCCACATATTAGTGGTATTGTGCTTGAACATGCCTGGTCTGTGCAGGTCAAACATGTCAGGGCTGCATCTAGGGGAAAGAAGAGTTTTTAAATTCTCAGAAAGTTTGAACTCACAAGTTTTTTCAGTATTATACATTTACACATTAACTATTTTAAGCAGACTTTTAAGAGGTAAAATGTGAAACCAAATGTTTAAACAAAAACAAAGTGGCACTAGTTTGAAAGTGTTAGAAGTATGCAATACTTTATATTTTGGTATCAATCTCATACCAAATAAATACATGTCCCACAGGACGAAAAGTGGGATTTTTGACCCTGTATTCTGACGCAACTCAGCTCGTCAACGACAGATATCATCAGCAATCGACAGTTTTGCATTTTCACTCACGGGAGTCGAATTCTGTCGATTGCGGAATCCTTGGAGGGGGGAGTGGAGGTGCGATGGGTGTAACGACTCTACTTAGCATACGAATAGCTATGAATATGCAAAGGCGCTTCAGCTGACCCACGTGAATTC
Source organism: Micropoecilia bifurca (assembly GCA_903067075.1). NCBI lineage: Eukaryota > Metazoa > Chordata > Actinopteri > Cyprinodontiformes > Poeciliidae > Micropoecilia > Micropoecilia bifurca. Next base: position 633 of record CAEGAF010031002.1, on the reverse strand, counting down.
TCACTCATTGGATGAAAAACGATGAAATCACAGTTCATCATTGGCATGTTGGTTGATGTGTGCCCATTAAATAGCTCGACTTTATAAATAAACCCCGCCCCAATCATTAATATATTTAATGCTGCATTTAAAAAAGTCTATAAAAAATAAATGCTGTGTTAAAATGTATTCGTTTGATATTGCATATATGCAACATGTTCATATATGAGGACCATAAATGAGGCACAGAAGTTTTTTTTCTTCATTTCATTTTCTTTTTTTACTGTTTGCACACAACATAAGACATGCTTGTCCATTTCTGGACCATCTGGCAGTGTTTTTTTTTTGTCCAAACATGATCCACATTATGCTGCATTCAGGACAGGCCCAACGTTTCTCCGGTATCGTAGACCCGACATCCCTGAGCTCCTGGTTGGGGGAACCTGGGGTCTCAACCTCACCACAGGCCCTCATAGCTGCCATCCTCCCAGAATGCCACCTCCTCTGCTGCCATAACTCTCTGTCTTCCTCCATCAGCTGTTAACACAGAACAGACTATCATTATGAGCTACAGGCATATTTTAGTCATTATGAAACTACAGTGAAGATGTTTGGCAACTTCAAGCTTAGTATGCACATATAAGACATTAAAAC
>CAEGAF010030986.1:0-12341 GCA_903067075.1 Micropoecilia bifurca | reverse complement strand
GTTTTTGTCTAAATTAAGGTGAATTCATGGTTCCTTTTTCCACATAATGTAACAGTAGTGTTTATGATAAAAAATAACTAACAATTATGTGATCGGTATCGGGGATCGGAATCGGCCCTCAGGGGTGATCGGTATCTGTATCGGCAGAAAAAAACCTGATCGGCACATCCCTAGTAAAGGCAAACAAATCAAGAGAGGCCATTTAAATAGATATTTATAGCAAATTATGACTTTAGTCATCCAAAATGAGGGCAGGCCAACCCGCCATCCATTCATGGCGTCGGGTTTAATCTTGAAAGGCAGCATTAAGTCTTAATGGAGCTGTTCAATATGCCACTTTAATCTGCCTTCCAGATACAGTGCTGGAAGAGGAGGACAGATCTGTTATGCACCACAGGAAACAGGTCAGCTGGACAGATTGAGACTAATGGTTCATCTATCCCACTGTCAATCATGCTGGTCTCCTCTACAGAAGCACAAACCTGTGGAACAAAGAGTCAATTAAACACATTTTATTGACCAAAGGGGACGGCTGAGAAGAATTTTACACTGAATAAAACAAACTTTAGCAACATCACCTAGTGCCAGTGTCTGACCCCGTTCTGACAAAAGGTTGTCCTGCAATTTTTAGATGGGTCTCTGCTTCAACACTCCTGAATCAAATGGTTGATTTACCTCCTCAGTTTTTATTTCAGCTGTCAATCCCGCTGATGACCTCATTATTTCTGTCTGGTTTCGCAGACGGAAGGAAAGCTGCAGGACACCGGGGCTTGACGTCTGGATTTGAAAACCCCCCGATTTAAACCAATCAATCATAACTTTAGCTTTAGTCGTGCTGGATGGGAAACCTCCACAAAGTATTCTGCAGTTTCCCCTAAAGGTTTTCTCCCAGGATTTCTTTCTATTTTAGGAGCATCTTTACAACAATGGACACTAGCACTATATTTTACAGCAAAGCTGGTGTGTTCAGGAGACGTGCAGTCAGCTCTCTGCACCATGTAGCATTTCACACGTAGGTCAAAAGGTTGACCTACTGTTATCTACTAAATTCTCTTGTCAAGAGAAGATGAGCAACTTTTACAATTCAAAGACATTTTCACTCTCAACCTTGTTGAACAATAGTGTTGAAGAATAGTGAAGGCTAAAATATCCACAAGAAAAATCCACCTTTATATTTTAAAATGATGGGGGGAAAAATGAGTTAATTTTAATGCAACATTTGTTAATGTTAAAAAGAAATGATGTCCGATGTTAAACACATTGTTCATCACAGGACTGATGACCTGTGGTAGACATCAATCTATCACAAGTCAGTATGTCACACCTAACCATGCACACACTCGCTTCCAAGGACAATTTAGAGGGTAAATAAACGGCAGATGTGTTTTTGGACAGTGGAGAAAAGTCCAAAGACCACTATTGAACCCACAATCCCAAAACACACCAAGTCACTTACACCCATTGAAGGAAATTAGGCACAACATCCACAATTTATTCACTCAACCAGACAATAACTCAAATCTCATCCTCTTACAGCCATCACCAGTTGTTAAAGCCTGAAGAAAAATCTGACTTTACAAAGTGTTTTTTTTCTCAAACTGACAGAAGGACACAAGAGCATTTTCATAAACAGATTACAAATTTAAGATAAAATGGCACTAAACTGTGGATTTCAGCTGTTTTTATTTACATAAGCTGAGGCCACTTCAGTAAGCTTTCATAAAGTAGGCGCGTGATGACAAGCAGAAAAATACATCTGTTCATCTCTTCAAATCTATCTAAAAAGAGCTGTACACAATAGAGTTAGAAAACCCATCTGGTTTCTCTTTTGCTTTTTTTTTTTCACATTCGGATATTAACAAGAGTTCAGGCACAGGATTTTGGGGTTTACGTACATTTGCTTATGCTGAGAGAATCACATTCCTTAAAGATGCTGGTACGAAGACGCGACAGACATGAAGGTATTAAGACGCTGTTAGAAGACACATGCAATTACCAACTCGTGGTGGGTTAAATAAATAAGAAAGGTAACAGAGGATAAATATGAGTGCTTTTCAGTATCGAGGCTTTCTATTCTATGGCGCTAGCGGTTAAAGCCCAGAGAAATGTGAGACTTCAGAACGAGGGGAAACAAAAAACAAAAAAAAAAAAAAACACAAACACATTTAGATTTTTATAGAAGCTGAACAAATGGCCCCAAAATGTAACAGACTCCACAAAATGGCTGCAACCAAATCTTTGACAAAAAATTCAGTTCAAGTTAATTCTAGAGGAATAGAACAAACATCAATGACCCACATTTAAAAATGAGCTATAGGGCATCACCCAGGGTATAATCTGAACCTTAAAGTATTTATTTTCCAGACAAACTGGAAAAAGAAGAGCTGAAAAGAAGACAGCTTCTCCTCCCACCTCAACCTAAGCTGCTGGCACACAAGGAATTTGGCAAAAGCTCCAACTTGAACACAAATTTGACAGAAAAGGGAACAAGAAGAGGAAGAAAAACAAGGTTTTTGTAAAAATTTGCAGATGCAAGAAAAAAAAAAGTTAGTATAGGCACTCGGTAAAGCCATTAGAATCTGCATTGTGCTTGGTTGTGATTCAGAGGCGAGCCGTTGCAGTCTGACGACATGCAGCAGTTTATTCTTGTTGACGGTTCATTTTCCGTCCTGCAGGAACATGCCAGGGAACGCCGAGCAAGAAAGTCGAGTGAGGCATGATTCAGCACAAACGGCGCCCTTACAGTCTTAAACATTCCTTTAAACGATCTGCTAGAAGCCACAGAAATGTTTGATGCTCCAAGCGGAAATGATGCAGTCAGGTGAAAGCTCAGTCGAACAAAGCCAAGAGAAATGTGGGTTTATTCGTCTATGATTAATAACAAAGGCCTGTTCATACGACACAAGAACAGAGAAATTAGTTTTACTCGAGACTGCAAGAACAGGAATACATCTCTTTATGGCCAGAACATTTCAAACTTTATTCCAGTACAAAACTCTTTGGAAGTCTTCATAGATCCCCAGCGCTGTGTCACATTCACTTCATATTTCAGACAACAGACAAGGGGAAAAAAAAGGAGTTCCCCAGAATATGGATCAAGCACAAATTGCAGGAATAGAATTATGTGGTTTTGTTCTTGCAGCTCTGGGTGAGAGAGCTAGCTTCTCTGTTCTTGCAGAACAAGCTTTGGCCTGGCAGGACTCAGAGCAAAGTCAAAGGGCTTTGGAGCAGAGCACTGCTCAATGCATAGCTTTGCAGAATGTGCAGCAGGACCAAAGGGAAACACAGCGAGGTCTTCTAACGATTAGCCCAATCTCTGCTGATCTGGGACAAAGTCCTGTGTTTCATGTAGCGAGGACAAGTTGGATATTTAAAGATCTTAAGTCACTGCAGACTCCAGCTCATTTCACTCCTCGCTCAGAGCGCTCATCGTCCACAGGCGCCGTATTCTTCGCCCCCTCCAACTCGCCGCCTTGCTCAGAGTCCGCGGTTCATTATCTCATGGTGGAGGAAGCTCTGAAGTACGAGAGGAATTTGAAGCAGAGGCTCACCACAAAGTACCAGATGTTGCGGGCCATTTGGGACCGGGCGATGAAGATGCGCCAGATGAAAACCATCAGGATGGTGTTGAAGGTGTAGCGGATGTTCCTCAGCCTGGGGCAACGGGCACAGAGACATAAGACTTCATTCAGCCAACCACATAACCCTCAGCACCCACAACATCTTTCCCCCCCCCTCATGTTTCTCAATTTATTATTTACTTTTCCTTAAAAACATGCCATTTGTTTTTCTCCCCACATAGTTTGCATTTTTAAAAGTGGTTGCGACAATCGCCGTTTTAGCAACACATGAGAAAAACAGCAGCAGAATAATTTGTAACAAAAGCAAAAAGATAAAATTAAAAAAATAACAATACATTTTAATGCAGCAGACCGACACAAAGTAGCATAGAATTGTGAAGTTGAGGTAAAAAGTTTTTGTTTTTTTAAATCAAAATTAAAAAGTGTAGCATGCAATTTTTTTTCTAACCCCACTTACACTGATGTCCTTATGCTCCTCCACCCCAGCTCTCAATAGGCTGCATTTCCATTTTAGTCAAAAAAAAAACAAACTTTCCCTTTTGGTCTCATCTAATCTGAGCACCTCCTTTTGACGACAGTCTAACGTGTGTCAATTTTACGGAACTCTGTGTTTCTGTTTTTAATCATGTAAACCACTTTGAAATGCCTTGCTGCTGAAATGTGCTATACAAAATAAAATTTGATTTATTGACTGGGTCATCGATGCAGCCTGCAGCAAATTGCCTACAGGCCTTTCAACAGTGATGCTTGGACACTAAAAAGGTCACATCTGGGGCAAACAAAACTAGCATTGTTGTGTGAACAGCATATATAGCCCTTAATCCTGTTTCTATTTTCAGATTTGAATCGGACCAGGTCAGACCTGTCCCGCTTGTTGGTTCTACTTCTTTTTATTTATGTCCATCAGAGTACAGGGGTCTTGACAAAAATGACCACTGTGCTTTTCAGATCTTTGAAAACCCCGGTATCCCTTTTCTCTCAAGTCTCATACATTGAAGTTTAGGGTTTCAACATGACAAACATTTCGATGGGTATACTACAGCTACTTGCGCAAAGATTTACAAACCGTGAGCTAATCTACCAGGAAAAACTCTCCTCTGATCCATCTCAAATTTCTTGGGAGGTGACACATATGCAAATTTTCAACCATGACTGTCTTGAAACCACACAACACTTTCCAGGAACTAAATTATGCTGCGTACAGACGAAGGTATATGTCTGCACATGCAGGCAGATCCATAGCCACCTTACTTGTTGAGGTGTTTGCGTGCCGCAGGCAGGCCCGACAGCTCCTCATTGAGGACATATTTTTTTGTGCCCATGCAGTAATTTTCCATGTACTCTGCCCAGTGCAGCTGGCGCACATCAAAGTTGAACACCTATTCAGGAACAAAGAAAAAAACAAAAGGACATTTCTTATTATTCATAATAAGAAAAATAATAAGAAATTTAGGTAATATAAATAAACAAAATAAAAAATAGATGCAACAGTACAGACAGACTGGTGGGAATAAATAAAACATATCCACACTGGTTCCAACATCTAAATGTCTAAAAACCACAAAGGTTTGTAACAACGTGCTAAATGCTTGCAACATTATTACCCAACATTTTGAAGGTGGGTTACTTTGTTAAAACCACAAGACGTTCAGTTTGGCGCTCCTGACAGTCGAATGAGAGTGAACACCATGATAAAATCCACAGATGTGCCTCAGGCCTTCAGAAAGACGACTGGAGCAACGCATGAGTAAGACACGTCATTCTAAAACCTCTCAAACTTAAATCTGCAACAATGAAGTCAAGACAACCATCGTCATGCCACGATCTGAAGAGATGAAGGATGAAACCACGAAGGCCAGGCTGAGTTTTACCACGGAGTAGGACAACCGGGACTCTGGGAATCCTTTTCTTTGCACCATGTGTTTTGCACATAATAATAGGTACTGAGAGGACAGGTTTGTCAGACCAGAAACAACATTCCAGAACAGAACCTCAGGCCAACTGTGAAACTGAGCTGGAAGCATCATGGTTTGGGAATGTTTTGCAACAACATGACCTGGCCAACTCATAATCAAAGAATCCTTCATGATGGTGCTAAAAGAAAAATGAGACCAATAAAAAAAATATTTAAAAAAATCAATGTGAAGCATTAGTGAACAATCTGCAACACCCTGCATCACATTGATCGAGAAAATACAAATAAATCCTCAAAAGATCAATGCATACAGAGAGCTGGCTCTAGTCAGATCTCTGGGTTGAACTGAAGCAGGTTACACATGCAAGAAAACTTTTCAGAAAAGTCAACTCCTCCATAGAGTTATGCATCTGGTTTTAGCTAAATAAAGAATTTATCAGGTAGTTTGACTGAGAGTGACATAAATTCATATACCGCTCATGTTTGGGTTTAGCTAAAATTACCTTCTTATCCTCAGGGCTCATGTGGGACAGCAGCATGGCCACGTTGTCTGTGTTCCAGACCCAGGAATGGCTGGTGAAATACTCCAGGACCATCATGGCTTTGTGCAGCCGAGTGATTGTCTTCATCATCCTGTGATACACAATGCGTCAATGAAAAAGGGGATACAAAAGAAAAAAAAAAGAATTAGACTGATAAATGAACGAAAAGGACAGCTAAAGAAACTTAAAGAGACGGGACAGGTCACACGTCTGGCTGTTGAGGAGCAGAGGCAAAAGTCTCAACTTCAAATATGTAGAGGGCAGTTTACTGCTTTGACTTGAAAAGTGCTTCCAAATCAATAAAATATTTATTCAGAATATACCAAGGGCAGCTCTTCATCAAATAAGCTTAGCCCCTCCAAACATGAGCTCAGTTTTAACAATCTCTAGTTTTGGAAGAAATGGAATAAAAATTAACTCAACCTGGATGGCTTGTTTAAAATAAAACCATTTCAAACAGCAACAATGTGAAAGCTTTTGGAAATCAGATTTTTAAATTATAAAAATTGGCAAATTAAAGGTAGATAAGTGCTTTTTTAAAAAAAAAAAAAACGAACAAAAACTTCACATTTTTCATTTGATCTTACCTGCATTACTGATCAAATGGTTACTCAACATACAGCCATTTCAGCTGGATTTTTATTAAATCATCAGTTGTAACATAAGTTGCTTATTCTGCCTTTAATTAAAAATATAGGAGAGCTTAATAATAATAGAAAAATACTAAATGATGGTAATAGTAATGTGGTTGACAGAATCCCTTCCCCATTGACATCAAAATCAGAAACGGCCTACTGGATTAATTCTACACAGAACAGGAAGACAGCTTGCATCTCCTTAAATAGCAAAAATTTGATTATGCTGATTCATTCCTCTGAATAAAGAGAGCTGAATATGCATCAAACCCAATAAGCGATTAACACTTTATGCATCATTATCCTCCTGGTAAGTGTAGTAAATCCAGTAGACCTACTCCAACTTCATTCGGTGTTAATTAAGCGATCACAATTCAAGCAATGATCATTTAAATAGGAAAGGTGTAGAAAAGAGCCTTAATTGAATCTGAATCATTCCGATTCAGCCAGTGTTGAAGTAGATCTAAAGTTAGGCTTGTATAATTTCCACTGAAGTGCTGACAGTCCAATCAATTTAAATAATGGAGGCTGAATGAAATGACTCAGATTCTGCCGGTGCATGAGACTGATTGAAAGGAAGCTTTAAACATGCATGAATGACCATCAAACAGTGGAAAGGAGAGCTTTATTTGCCACCAATGACAAAGCAAATCAGATTCAAAACGCACTTCCAGAATTGGAGCCCACTGCTCACTGCTGGTGCAAGCTAAACTCATTTCATACTCCAACGCACACTTTAGATTGCAAGGAGTCAATTGCTGACGTTGCCGCTCAGTGGCATTGTGGAGGCGTCCGCTTTTTGGATTAGTCAAAAATTATTCAATTTTGGGAGACAGATTGGGTGAAAGAAGTGCGAATTGAGGGCCGCAATAAATGAAAACATCTTTGGATGGAGGGTAGGCTTGCATACAATCCAAATCATGTTGTCATGACAAAGTTCAGACGACACCCTGAGATCAGGTGAAGAAGACGCTTTAGAAGTCTTACGTTCTCTATAACCCAAGTTAGACAAATCAGGAAGGAACGTGAAGAGAACCTGAGGTGAAGTGGGGGAGTTGATTGGCAGCAGGAAGAGGACTATAAAGTGTGGGAGGGGTTTGTGGCAGATGCGATCTTACCGGGGCTTGTGGCCCATCAGTGTGAGATAGCCGTCATACACCAGGGCCGGCAGGGTGTGGCTGACTGTTGTCCAGTACTGATTAGTAAAAGGGTTGGAGCGCAGATTGACATTGGGCCTTCTGAAGGCCTGCTCTAGGGGATTGTTCTTGAAGGTCATGTTTATGCAGTTCTCTGTAGGAGAGAGATACACACATGACGGGACATGGAGGACACAGAGGGATGAGATGAAGAAGACGCATTTCCTCCTTTTAGAAATAAAAGCCAGTCCCGATTGTCAGGTCGGTCTCTGCCAGCCTGCCGCTGTTTTTGCACCGTCGCACGAGACTTGATCTAGTTACGACGTGAATCTGCAAACCTTACAGCATCTCTGAGCTAATATTTTAGATGCTGATGAAAACACAACTTTAGCAGCAAAATGCAAAGAGTGCAGAACCCACAAGCACCCTCTTCTGTCCCCCAAGAGTCATGGGTTATACATTCCTTGACGGCAATTCAACTTCACAGAAGCAATAAACACACATACATCAACACTGCAGCTACGATGTTAGGCGTCTACGCTAGGAAGAAAGTGACAGAATAAAGCAGCAAAAGGTGTGTGTACGTGAAATTACTATGACCGTTAGAAAAGCAACAGCTACGGCGCATCCGAGCAGGCGACTGTGACGAGGTTACCTGGGCTCTCGTCCAATCAGCCTGAGATACATATCGTACAGGAAGGCCGGAGCCTTGTGGCTCACGGCAATCCAGTACTGATTGATTAGGTGATTGGATGTGAGATTAACATTGGGCCGACGGAAGGCCTGTTCGAGGGGGTTCCTCTTGAATGTGGATATTACATGGTACTCTAAGAAGAGAAGGTTGTTCAACATAAGGGAACAAGGACCAGTGTTAATGTGTTTCACACATTCTGGCTTCAGACCTGAAAAAGATATACGCTAAATTAACAGGACTTGGTTCAAGTTCATTCTGACCTGAACGAAAACAATATTAAGCTGCTAAAATATGAGTTTATTTCTAAAAGACACCAATATTTTACAAATTTACCCTGTAAAATACCCCTAAATAAAATTCAGTGCAACCCTTTGCATTCAAAAGTCAGCCTTGTTCGTGAACCCATGTTTAATTTAACATTACATACAAAATGCAACTCTTTTGCCAACACACAAAAACCTCTGTGTGCTGGGGGAAAAAAAGGATCTTCAAGGAACTTGAAATAATCGGCAATAATTTGCTGGGTCGAAGACTGTTTTTGCCGCTATACACAACTGTAAAAAAAAAACAAAAAAAAAACATTTAAATGATAACTTTCTTCCTTTTGTTTCATTGTTCTTTATAGAATATTTGAAAATCCTCAGTGGAGCACTGAGTGTTTTCAATAGGAGCAAGGATTTGGATGCACTTTGGATTTTACAATATTTCACAGAAGATTAATGTGACTCTTAAAAACTTTGAATAATTAGGATCCCATAACCCAGCAGCCTTCTTAGTAAAAGGAGACTGTTGGGTTTCTTTTTTTGTCCCTAATTCTTACTATGTCTAACACAATGCAACCTCCTATATTATAGATAGAAAATGAGTCCATCAGTTATAAATCAATTTGATAAGCCAAGAATCAAAATCAAATCTATATTGAAGTTAAAGATTCACATACTGAACTCTAGATAAAAACCAAGTCCTTTTATGACCCCTAATTTCTGGGCCTTCTATACGAGATTTATATATATAATATATATATATTATATATAATATATATATATATAAATAAAAGAAACAGTTTTACATTTTCTCCTCATTGTGTTTGATGATACAAAACTGTAATTATGACACATCTAGAAAACACCATATTTCATCCAGACCCACAAGTTTATATTAATCTGTTCTGAAACTTTTTTTTTTTAAACGATGAGCAAATTTCCTCACCCCCCGTAAATTTAGTAGTTTAGTTTATATTCCTCACCGAACAGTCCAGTGTTTAAACATTTGAAACCAAATCTAAGTCAGCATATTCTCAGACACCTGGGAAAAGGTTGTGGACATGCAGTGCTAACATGCACTTTCTGTGCAACTCAACAATCTAGTAATGGATTAGCAAAAACTTCTGGTTTAGGTGTGGCAGGCAGTGGATTACACATTTCAATAAGGTTATGACATTAGAGGCCATATTTAATGACGGCTTCATTGCTTAAGGCTTCACACAGGCTGCATTAAAAGTAAAATGGTATATAAACGCATCATACCGACTTCGCCCCAGCGAAACGGGTTGATCCCACCAGTTGTGCAGTTATACACCAGGAAGCTTCTAGGCCTGAAAAAGGAAGCAAGTACTTTATTGTAATTCATGTGAATAACAACCTGGCCAGATTACACAACGTAAGTGGATGATTTTAAACCTGTTGACTCGTTGCGATCCAGAGAACCAAGCTGCCGCTATCGTCGCGTTAATGACCACATCCACTGGGACCAGGTCAGCCACGGCATCATTAGATGCCCTCATCGTACGCAGAATCCCCTTTCCAGCCTGAAACAATGAGATGAAATTATCTTGAAGCGAAAGAAAAAGGTTTAGTTGAAAAATATGATAAATTATTGCTTTGTGGATTAATGAAGAGCGTTGATACAGTCGGCTCATAGGTTCCTCCCAACAGGCTGAGACACTTCCCAGGATTCATTCTGGTATAACACACCAGAATGAAGTCTGACCACAAAAGTTGTTTGTACTACAATATCCGCTACGTCCCATTTGTCTTGGTTCCGTCAGACTGCCCCATGGAGGCTGTGTCTACAATCCAGTAGCTTGATATCATCAAATTATCGATGTTTACATGTACGGTAATGGCTGATTTTATTGCAGTGTCTTTCAGTGTCCTAATAAAGCCCTATACGAGTCTGACATTACCAATTACACAAATTTTAACATTACATCATGTTTTAATCCAACAAGGGTTTCTGCAAAAAGCTTTATTCATGCCTTACTGTTTAATAAGAGCATTGATTTTATTACTTACTGCGATGAATATCCCACTGGGTCCATTGAAATTGTCAATCCAGCCCTGAGAAATGGATTGTATTAGAACTGAGATAATTAAATAACCAAATTTCTTTATATCCAACTAATTTACAAAAGGAATTAAGGATATCGTCTTTCTATATGACAACCATTTCATGTGGGGTAAATAAAAGATAATATAGGAGGTAGCTGAGTACATCTGCTTTAAAACAAAAAAGATCTGGGAACTGCTTCAGTGACAAATTCTTAAACCTTTGATTTTGAGACATTAAATTATGCTTTTTTTTTTACTGGAGGTCTCACATTCAACCAGCTGCGGCCATCAGGATGATCCCTACTTAGACTCACTGCATGCATGTATAGACAACAAACGCTTGATCACCAAGATCTTGACAAAGCTCTGAGGAACAGCCATGGCCAGAATTGACACCGATGCCTTCTTTATGCACAAGTAACATCAACTGACAACATTACATTTAAGCTACCAAAATAAAAACCTCTTTTAACTGCATATTAGCTTTTCTGACAAGAGTTTTTTAGCATTTACTTGTTCTTTGGCACAATTTCAAAGTCGCTGCTGATTGGTGCTGGTCATCTCTTCTGATTATTTATACATGGCTCCTTCTTAGGCTCAATTTATACATTACTCTAGTAGGTTGAGAGGTTTTCAGAATGCATTCAAATTTAAAGCAGAACGAGCATTTCGAATGACTCACGGGGAACGGCTCTTTCCAGCTGGCGCCAACAATCGAGGGTCTGACGATGGCGACGTTGAGGTCTCCAGCCTCCTGCTGCACCAGATACTCAGCCAAGGCTTTGGTGTAGGTGTAAGTGTTGGGGCGTTCTCCAATAAGCTTGGGGGTCAGTGTTGCTACCAAATCGTCGTCCATCCAGCTGAAGGAAGAGAAACAAGATTTACTTGGGATGACGTGTTGAGTTTTGGATTCTAACATCTAGAGATGCTAAACGCACTAAGAATAGTAATGGGGGATTAAGCTCAACTACCAGAATCATGAGGAGTCTGACGCAGAGTTATATTTTTCTTAAACCAAAGCAAAATTAAAACTGCTTCTTTGGTTTCATTATTAACTTTACATGTTTTACAAGTTAATTCTAATCCTCCATGCCTTGGTCTACAGAGAACATTGTGTACACTATTGCTCTAAAATGGATGCAAACGCACCATATAAAAGGAATCCAGTTTACATACAAGATTCATTATGAAGAATTATCTAATATCCCATGCCCTTAACAGCAATGTTACCTTTGACTCAACAGTCAAACTTTATAAAAAGCTAATTTATCTTTTGAGCACAATGAAAACTACTGACTTAAACTAACTTGACCTGCCAAACAGGTTCTTAAAATAATTATTAAATGCTTCAATACAATGAGCAAAGTTGCTTTTAAAACATCTGCATAGGACAGAAATGGGTTGAGAGCTTAGCTGGGAGAAAATAAAATGTTCCCTTTCAGTCGATTCACTCGGTACAACACATAGAGTATGGGATATCACGCCCCCGCGTGGCCTAACTGAAGACA
>CAEGAF010030983.1:0-13515 GCA_903067075.1 Micropoecilia bifurca | reverse complement strand
GGCTTCCTCTTTCATCTTCATTTGTTTAGTTAGACTGCAAACATATGTTGAAGATAAAATCATTGATGAACGAGTTATAGAACAATAACCTCACAATATCAAAGTCTCTTTGTCTTATGGAGCTTAATTAAGCTTAGGTTAAGCTTATGAATTAAAGTATAAGTCGCAACAAACAGCCTCCATGCAGTTATAACATGAAGCTGAATTATTACTAAATAATAATCATACAAGTCACAATAAAATGTATAAAATAATTATTTAAGAAACCAACATAAGTTATATATCTTTACTGCACTGATTATAATTAAATGAAGATAATTAATAAGTGAACTTACCACCAGCTCCAGACTCCTTTTGTGACACATTTCATTTCCATCGGTTGTTGTCTCGTTGTGTTGTCGTCTAACTCGGACGTCAACAGCTTGAATTTAACTAAATTATTAACTAATGTCAAGGCCTTCTATACTTTTAAGGCAATATTATGTTAGTAAAAATGGCGAATTTTAACAGCGTCTGTTATCTTCCCTGCGTTAAAGTTTTTTCTTCTCTTTGTGGTATTTTTTAAATAAATGAAAATGTGCAACATCGCCACCATCTGGTCTGGAGTGTGAACTGGAGCTGTTGATTATAAGGTTTTTACCTCAAACATTTGAAAATTGATTGGGTTCTTTCTTAAAAATTACATGATGATTATCCTTTTTTTATGGTGTGCAATTTTAATAAATAGTAAAAGATTATTAAGGAACTTAAAAGTTCATATATATTCATTTATATTTTGTTCACTTAAAGCATACTTTTATTTAATATTTTAAAAGTGTATTTCGGTACAATTATGTTTAAGTGTGTTTAAAGTACTAATTTAGAAATTTCTACAAGTGCATTTTTAGTATACTTCAGATATACTTATAGGTAGTACACTTAATATTTAGCATACTTAAAATGTACTTTCACAAATGTAGATATGTTTGAAATATACTAAAGTTTACCTTTTTTCGACATAATACCTCGATTCAAAACAAGAATGCTGACAAAAACCTTTAGTCGGCAAAAACCCAAAACTAGGCCAGTGCAGATCTGAAGTAAACAACGAGGTAAAGTTTAAGCTACAAGGTCAAAGAGTCATTTGGCAGTAAATTTAATCCCAGTTTACAATAAATCAGGAACAAAAAGGTTGATGAATCATTTTTACTGCATAGATACTGGAACCTGTCCTCCGTTTCCCTGTAGCTTTACTGGCAGCACCGTAAAGGTGGATTAAATAGAATAAAAACAGTCCAGATCATCCTTCAGTTCAAATAAACTGATGTACGGAAACACAGCAGAGCATAAATAAATCATTCATTATCGCACCAGGAACTGTAGAAATGCAGAGAAACAAAAACAGAATAAAGACAAAGATGAATGTTTGCATTAATAACTGCTAAGAAACTAAATCAATATCTAATAAACACAAAAACTTCATAAATTTCTCCTGAAGTTCAAGAAGGGAGTAAAAAGTGACTAAATTTGCTCCAATATTTATTCATTTCAATCCAAAAGGTTTTGCTTCGACTCGTCCTGTGAAAGTAACTGTAACATTTAACTGATGATGTTAAAAAAAACTCCAAAAACCGTTAATTTAATGTGTTAGTTAGTTTAAACATCAGATAGGAAAGAAGTAAAGGTTTTCACCAAACTATGGGGAAACTGAAGAAAAGAGAAAATCTCCAAATTAAATTCCATAGTATAAAAATCAAGAATTTTCCATTTTTATATCCATACAGTCAAGATCTGTGTTTGTAAAAATATATATTTTAATTTCCAAAGTTCTCCGAAAAAACCCTGCAATACTCCTACAGATTTATAGCATTTATTTATGTTTTTCTGTTTAAATAATCTCATTAGTTGGGTAATAATAATGTGAACTTGGGCCTGATCTGAAACGCTTTCAGAGCTTGTTTGGGTCTGGCTGATGTCGGGTCTCTATGGAGTGAAAATAGTCTCAAAAAGATTTGTGCGCATGTAAAAAGATTTGTGCATGCGTAACAGGATTTTTTTACGCGCAGACAAATCTTTGTATGCACGTACAAATCTTTTTACACACACAAAATCTGTTTACACACACACAAATCTTTTTACGGACACAAATCTTTTTACACACACAAAATCTGTTTACAACACACAAATCTTTTTACGGACACCAAATCTTTTTACGGACACCAAATCTTTTTACACACACAAAATCTTTTTACACACACAAAATCTTTTTACACACACAAAATCTGTTTACAACACACAAATCTTTTTACGGACACCAAATCTTTTTACACACACAAAATCTTTTTACACACACAAAATCTTTTTACACACACAAAATCTGTTTACAACACACAAATCTTTTTACGGACACCAAATCTTTTTACACACACAAAATCTTTTTACACACACAAAATCTTTTTACACACACAAAATCTTTTTACACACACAAATCTTTTTACGCACACACAAAGTTTTTTTATACATGCACAAATCTTTTTCCGCAAACAAATCTTTTTACACACACAAATCTTAGTACGGAAACGCAAATCATTTTTTGCACGCACAAATCTTTTCACGCACACACAGAGTTTTTCATACACGCACAAATCTTTTGACGCAAACACAAATATTTTTACGCAAACACAAATCTTTTGACGCAAACACAATTTTTTTTACGCAACCACAAATCTTTTTACACACGCACAAATCCTGTTACGCACACACAAATCTTTTTGAGACTTTTTTCCCTCCATAGATCCCGGACTGGCCGCGGGTGGCGCTGCTGCTCCGCGCAGCTTAAATCCAACGGGAGAAGAAGGATCAGAAGCTACAACAACAATCCAGGTGAAAAGCGGCTCCGCGGGGGGCGAAACATCTGGAAAATCCGAGGAGAACCGGAGGATTGAGGAGAAAGTTCCCGGTGTCGGGATTAGAGAAGGAGGATTAGGAGGAGGAAAAGCGGGAACCATCGTTGGTGGAGGTGAATCCGGGCCGCCATGCTGTTTGTTTTCCCAGCTGTTTTGACGCGCAGCCTGTAGCCTGAGCCGTTTCTCCTTGTTTTTTCCATCAGTTTGCGCGTTTCAAACATGGAGAGTCTCTACAAGCGCAAGATGTTCGCCTCCATGCGGAAGACCAAGGCGGCCGCGTCCAAGAAGCGCCAGATCGGCCTGCCCGCCTCCATCCTGGACGACAGCGACGAGGGCTCCTTCTCCTCCTCCTCCTCCTCCGGGTCGGACTTCCGCAGCTCCGAGGAGGAGAAGGAGGAGGAGGAGGAGGAGGAGAAGGAGGAGGAGGACCGGGACTGGAGCGAGTCCGGCGGCAGCTCCAGCGACGACAGCCGCTCGGTGAGCCGCAGGAAGCGCCGCTTCCTGGGGGGCGACGACAGCAGCGCCTCCTCCTCCTCCTCCTCCTCCAGCCCCGGAGGAGAGCAGGAGGAGGAGCAGGAGGGCCGGAGCCAGCCGAAGAGGAGCCGCCTGCAGAGGCAGCAGGAGTCGGACTCGGAGCAAACGGAGGAGCAGCGCAGCGAGGAGAAGGAGAAGCGGAGGCTGCGGCACAGCAAGCTGCTGGCGCTGTCCAGGAGGATGAAGGCCCGCGTGCCCAGCAGGAGGCGGAAGCGGGTCAAGCAGGTACCGGGGGTCACCGGGGGTCACCAGGGGTCACCGGGGGTCACCAGGGGTCAGGGGTCACCGGGGGTCACCGGGGGTCACCAGGGGCCAGGGGTCACCAGGGGCCAGGGGTCACCAGGGGGTCACCAGGGGTCACCGGGGGTCACCAGGGGCCAGGGGTCACCAGGGGGTCACCAGGGGTCACCGGGGGTCACCAGGGGTCACCAGGGGCCAGGGGTCACCAGGGGTCACCAGGGGTCACCAGGGGCCAGAGGTCACCGGGTCCAGTTAGGGTTGAATTAAGGTCCAGTTAGGATCCAGTTAAGGTCCAGTTAGGATCCAGTTAGGGTCCAGTTAAGGTCCAGTTAGAATCCGGTTAAGGTCCAGTTAGGATCCAGTTAGGGTCCAGTTAGGATCCAGTTAAGGTCCAGTTAAGGTCCAGTTAGAATCCAGTTAAGGTCCAGTTAGAATCCGGTTAAGGTCCAGTTAGAATCCGGTTAAGGTCCAGTTAGGATCCAGTTAAGGTCCAGTTAGGATCCAGTTAGGGTCCAGTTAAGGTCCAGTTAGGATCTAGTTAGGATCCATTTAAGGTCCAGTTAGGATCCAGTTAGGATCCAGTTAAGGTCCAGTTAGGATCTAGTTAGGATCCATTTAAGGTCCAGTTAGGATCCAGTTAGGATCCAGTTAAAGTCCAGTTAGGATCCAATTAGGATCCAGTTAAGGTCCAGTTAGAATCCAGTTAAGGTCCAGTTAAAATCCAGTTAGGATCTTAACTGGACCATTAGTTATAATCCAGTTAAGGTCCAGTTAGGATCCAGTTAAGGTTCAGTTAGAATCCAGTTAAGGTCCAGTTAACGTCCAGTTAGGATCCTAACTGGGCCATTAGTTAGAATCCAGTTAAGGTCCAGTTAGGATCCAGTTAGGATCCAGTTAAGGTCCAGTTAGGATCCAGTTAAGGTCCAGTTAGGATCCAGTTAAAGTCCAGTTAGGATCCAGTTAGAATCCGGTTAGGATCCAGTTAAGGTCCAGTTAGGATCCAGTTAGGATCCAGTTAGGATCTAGTTAGGATCCATTTAAGGTCCAGTTAGGATCCAGTTAGGATCCAGTTAAGGTCCAGTTAGAATCTAGTTAGGATCCATTTAAGGTCCAGTTAGGATCCAGTTAAGATCCTAACTGGACCATTAGTTAGAATCCAGTTAAGGTCCAGTTAGAATCCAGTTAGGATCCATTTAAGGTCCAGTTAGAATCCAGTTAAGGTCCAGTTAGAATCCAGTTAAGGTCCAGTTAGAATCCAGTTAAGGTCCAGTTAGGATCCAGTTAAAGTCCAGTTAGGATCCAGTTAGAATCCGGTTAAGGTCCAGTTAGGATCCAGTTAGGTCCAGTTAGGATCTAGTTAAGGTCCAGTTAGGATCCAGTTAGGATCCAGTTAGGTCCAGTTAGGATCTAGTTAGGATCCATTTAAGGTCCAGTTAGGATCCAGTTAGGATCCAGTTAAGGTCCAGTTAGGATCCAGTTAAGGTCCAGTTAGAATCTTGTTAGGATCCATTTAAGGTCCAGTTAGGATCCAGTTGGGATCCAGTTAAGGTCCAGTTAGGATCCAGTTAGGATCCAGTTAGGATCCAGTTAGGATCCAGTTAGGATCCAGTTAAGGTCCTGTTAGAATCCAGTTAGGATCCAGTTAGAATCTAGTTAGGATCCATTTAAGGTCCAGTTAGGATCCAGTTAGGATCCATTTAAGGTCCAGTTAGGATCCAGTTAGGATCCAGTTAAGGTCCAGTTAGGATCCAGTTAGGATCCAGTTGGTAGGACGTGTAGATGGTTGCCGTGGAAACTGGTGCAGAGCGACTCGGGCTCCTAAGCTTCCTTAGTGATGGGCTGTGAGGCGGCCATGTTGGATGCAGGGAGGGGTCAGTCTGTGTGTGACGTCATATTCAGGAAGTAAACAGGAAGTTCTGATTTACCAAAATAAAGGTGATAAGCAGTCAGAAAACAGATAAGTTCAGAAAAGTGCGACATCCATCCATCCATCCATCCATCCATCTGTTCATTCATCTGTTCATTCATCCATCCATCATCCATCCATCCATCTGTTCATTCATCCATCCATCATCCATCTATCTGTTCATTCATCCATCCATCCATCCATCCATCTGTTCATTCATTCATCCATCCATCTGTTCATCCATCCACCATCCATCCATCCATCCACCATCCATCCATCCATCCACCATCCATCCACCATCCATCCATCCATCCACCATCCATCCATCCATCCACCATCCATCCACCATCCATCCATCCACCATCCATCCATCCACCATCCATCCATCCACCATCCATCCACCATCCATCCACCATCCATCCATCCATCCACCATCCATCCATCATCCATCATCCATCCATCTGTTCATCCATCCATCCATCCAGTTGTTTCTAGAACTCTGGTTCTGGTTCTGGTTCCATCCCTGATTAACCTTTTAATCTTTATTCGCTCCATTTCCATAAAACGTCTCAAATTGGAATCACAAAAATAAATTTTCTCAATGGAATCACAGATTTAGAAAAAAACAGTTTCTCAACAGAAAATTAATTTTTAATAATTTATTCATGTCTAAATGTTCCTCATTTCATGAATGCAAGAAACATCTGCAGCATTTGCAACGTTGTATATTTTAGAAATCAGCTCAATATTAAAGTTTAGCTCCTGTTTGGACCTTTACTGCCTCCCTGCCACCAGGGGGCAGCAGCTGTTACGGCATCTCCAACGTTTTCACCGGTCCAGATCGGACGTGTCCAACCAGAACCGGTTCTGACCGGAGACCCTCTGTGTCCTCAGGGTTCTGACGACGAGGACGAGTCCAGAGACGGCGGGGACAAAAATGGCGGAGACAAAAATGGCGGAGACGAGAACGGCGGGGACAGACGTGGAGACGACAAGGAGCGGAAGGGCGGAGACGAGGAGACGAAGGAGGACAAAGACGAGGAGGACAAAGAGGAGGAGGACAAAGAGGACGGGAAGGAGTAGCTGATCCGGGTCCGAACTTCGGAACCAAAGACTCAAACTGTCGCTTTCTTCTTCTTCTTCTTCTTCTTCTCTGTTTTTCCCTCCTGGAGTCGACGAGCCGGAGCCTCGGCGACGGTTGCTATGGAAACGGACCCCGGATGTCGGGGCGGAGCGGCCCGGCGACGCGGAGCTTCGTCGCGGTGACTACGTTTCCCACGATGCTTTGCGGGACGGAGCCTCGGCCTCCCCGGCGGACGGACCGGGACTCCAGAACCGTTCCGGAGTTCTGACCCGGTTGGGGAAACGCCGCTTTCCGGGCTTTTTGGGACTCGTTTGGTCCAGGATCGCAGAGCTGGAACAGGAATCGGAACCAGAACCGGACCTGGTTTCGGACCTGGATCCAGAACCGGATCAGACCTGGAACCAAAACCGGCCTTAACCAGAACCGGATCCTGTTTCAGACCTGGAACCAGAACTGGACCTGGAAGCAAAACCGGACCTGGAAACAGAACTGGATCTGGAACCAGAACCGGACCCAGTTCCAGACCTGGAACCAGAACCGGACCCGTTTCCAAACCTGGAACCAGAACCGGACCCGTTTCCAGACCTGGAACCAGATCCGGATCCGGTTTCAAACCTGGAACCAGAACCGGACCCAGTTTCAGACCTGGAACCAGAACCGGACCTGAAACCAGAACCGAACCCGGTTCCAGACCTGGAACCAGAACGGGATCCGGTTTTAGACCTGGAACCGGAACCAGAACTGGAACCAGAACCGGACATTGAACTAGAACCGGATCTGGAACCAGAACCGAACCTGGTTTTAGACCTGGATCCAGAACCGCACTCGTACCCAGACCTGGATCTAGAACTGGACCTGGAATCAGAACCGGACGTGGAGCTAGAACCGATCCTGGTTTCAGACCTGGAACCAGAACCAAACCTGGAACCAGAACTGGACCTGGAACCAAACCTGGAACCAGAACCGTCTCCAGTTTCAGACCCGGAACCAGAACCGGACCTGGTTCTGTCTGACCGGGTCATGTGTACATAAACCCGACTTCCTGTTCCGTTAATCAAACCGCGGCTCTGAAAGTTCCCGTCCCGGTTCTGGTTCACACCGTATTTCAGCCCGGTCCAGTTCTGCAGAACCTCGGTACCAGTATTTTGTCTGGATTCACCTTTTATTTGCAGACGTCGTCCAGAAAGTTCCCCCCCCCCCCTCTGAGGTCAAGGGGTCACGACCCCAGAGACGTTAATTCTGGTTTAATCTAACGACTTCCTGGTCGGAGCTCTCGTCCAATCAGGATGGATGAATCCAGGCCTCGTTGATGACATCACAGAAGGTTTGGCTGCTCGGTCAGCTCCAGGAACAGACGTTTACGTTTCTTCCTGCTGTTAATAACCAGCTAACCTGAGTTTTTATGATTGGCCGGCCTTTATTTTGACGTTTCCAGCGCGGGTCTTCCTGTGACCTTTAACCCGTCTTTAAAAAAGATCAAAGGCAGAAACCTAAACGGGTCGGATCCGGTTTGGTTCTGCTGCTTCACATCAGCGTTAATAACTAATGTAAATGCGTCTCAAACACTCTTGTACCTTTGGACAGATCCTCCATTTTTCTTCTCGTTTTCTGACGTTTCGGTTTGGGGACTCATCACTTCTACGGAGGCTCTTTAATGACAAACCCACCGAAAAACAAACCCACCGAAAAACAGTTTCTACGCAGGATGTAAGCGAGTTTTACTCTGGCTCTCAGTGTTTCTGTTGCTTAATAAAAACGCTTCACACCAAACCACACCGCTCTGTTTTTATTGGACAAGTATCACAGCGTGTTACAGTCAGAGGCTTTTCCAGATTGCTGCAGCACGGACTGCTACTGGAGCTGCACTCGGATGATGCGAGTCATTTACACTTAATTTAAATGAATGAAATTCTTCTTAAATTGAATAAATAACAAACTGACAGGATTTTAGAAATGCTTTATTGTTTAGTTGGATTAGATTTGTTAAAATTAAAGTAAAAAAATCTTCAAAAAAGCCCCTGTTTTGTGTACAAAAGCCTCCGCCAATCACATGCGAGAACGGAGGTCAGGTGACTGGATCTCGGCCGCCATCTTTGTTACTGGCGGTGAAGCCTTGTGTGGAGTTTAACCGGGAGAAGCGGCTCCTGTTCGGGCTGAAACATGGTCCAGACGTGCTCGGCGTACGGCTGTAAGAACCGGTACCACAAAGACAAGGACGTCTCGTTTCACAAGTAAGCGGACCGGAACCGGAACCGGGCCGGTAGCTGCTGTCGCCTGTAGCCGGTAGAAACCTGCGGCCGCCGCCTTAAATCCGGCCGCGCGTTTATACTGGGTATTACGACAGGAATGGCGTCTCGTAATTAAAATAAAACGTGTAAATAACAATAAAATAACTACAGGACGTTTCCAATTGTGGTCATTTAGTTTAATTAATTCTGATTTTTGAGCTATTTAAACGTTAAATATGTTGGTAATTGTTGTCCAGTAGGTTTGTTTTTTTGTTTACGTTTACGCCGTAAAACTCGGTATAGATGGCCTAGTGATTTACAATTAATTTGTTTTATCGTATTTAAAGGGCCAGTTTTAATCAAATCATTCATTAGAGAGTCCTAGAAACACCAGTTGGTGTTTATGTAAAGTACTTTAAAGTGCTATTTACGTTTTAGAGATAAAATCCACCTCAATGTTGCTGCAGTTTGAAAACAACAGGACTTGAAAACGTCAGTTTATGACGCAAAAAGTATTTATTTTATTCGTAAAAGATGAAAATATGTTTTTTTTAATACACAGTAAAAATGCAGGTGTTGAATTAACACCCAAGAGTGTCTATATGTGTCCAATTCAGCTGGTGTTAAAGTAAAAATTTTGAAAGTGTTAAAAGTTTGACACCCATATTTTTGTTAAATTAACGTTGGTCTATATAATGAAATGGGTTTAAGAAAAGTTAAACTTTCCAATTATTTACTTTTTTAACACCACATTATGTTTAGTGATCAACTCTACACTGGTGTTACTTTTAATATATTTTAACACTAAATGTTAATGTGACTCTGTAGTGTTCAGGTTCCACTCAAAATTAATTTCACTTGAATTAACACCCAAAAGTGTCAATATGTGTCCAAGTCAGCTGGTGTTAAAGTAACACTTTTGACAGTGTTAAAGGATTTTGTTAAATTAACGTTGGTCTATAACACAGAAATGGGTTTATGAAAAGTTAAACTTTACAGCAGTGTTGGTGTTAAAATATGTTTAACACCAGTGTAGAGTTGAACACAAAACATAATGTGGTGTTAAAAAGGTAAATAATTGACCCACAAGGTGTCAATATCAATCAAATCCAGTGAAAAATATTCAAACAATACACAGAAATGTAAATGTTAATGTGACACTCTGTGTTGTTGATTTGGACACATATAGACACATTTGGGTGTTAATTTAACCCCGGCATTTTTACTGTGTGCTACGTAGACAATGATCAGACTTACAAGTCTTCTTTTTGAGGATTGTTTCCATTTATGAGCTCTCAGCTCATCCAAAGTGTCGATAAATCCGAATCTGATGATTCCAACCATCCGTGACGTGTCCGTCGGCGTCCAACATGGCCGCCCTTCCTGTCTGCCCAGGTTCCCTCTGGCGCGGCCCGACGTCTGCAGGAAGTGGGTGGCGGCGATGAGGCGGAGCAACTTCAGGCCCACCAAGTACAGCAACATCTGCTCCCAGCACTTCACCCAGGACAGCTTCAAGAGGGAGTGCAACAACCGCGTCCTGAAGGACAACGCCGTGCCCTCGCTGTTCGGCTTCGGCCTGAAGGTCAGAGGTCAGAGGTCGCGCCCGCCGGCGGCCCGTCCCGATCATCCGTCCGCCTCATCGTCTCTTCGTCTGCTTTTCTCCTCCAGTCGGAGTCTCTGGAGAACCGGTTCTCCTCGGAGATGGACGACTTCCCGCTCCCGGCGACCTCTGACCCCGCGCCGGCGACCTCTGACCACAACTACACGGCGGAGGACTCGGCGCAGCAGAAGCGGCGCGTGGAGCAGCTGGAGGAGCAGCTGGAGCTGCTGCGGCGCAAGCTGAAGACGGCGCAGCAGAAGGTCCGGCGGCAGCAGCGGCAGCTCAGGAGGCTGAGGGCAAGCAGGGGGGCGCGGGCCGGGCGCGGGACGCCCGCCGGCCGCTACCTGGTCGTACCCAAGCACCTCTACCACACCCTGAAGGGGGTCCAGTGACCAGAACCGGAGCCGGGACCCGGGGTTTGCTGGTCTGGACCTCGGGGACGATCAGCAGCAGTGGGGCCTCCTGCACAACCAGCAGCTGCTTCATGGGAAATAATGCGAATAAATGAGGGACGTGAAGGTGACATGTGCTTATTCGCATCTTCAGCTCTCACCAAACCTCCAAATCTTCTTTTATTTTGGGGTGAATAAACATGCACACCGCACTTTTCAGATTCCCATTCGTCACAAAGTAAATATGTAAAATATTTTAATTGAAATGTTGCAGGTGGGTGTGAAAACTTTGAACGTTTTTACCTCTGATGCTTCTGGAAAAGTAAGTGCATCATCATCATCCTGACGGGTTCAGCTGCTCATGACCAGCAGGTGGCAGCAGAGAGTCACAAATGCGTTGAGCCTGAGACACAAACTGGATTTAATCTGCAGATTAGAGGATAAAATCTGGTGGAAGGAAGAACTGCAAGGATTCACCAAATCTGGAGGAAAAAATTGTGTTTATTTTTTAAAATCTGGCCAAATTTTGTGTTTCTACTGACAATAAAAGTAAAAAATAACCAAGATTGAAGTGTTTTAAAGTTTTCAGTTTCTTTTTTCCCTGAAGGTTTATTAAAAACGACAAGGAAAATGTTATAATTCATGTTTCCGACTATAAACATATTTATTTCATTTCTACAGCAAAACAACCAACAAGTGAAAAATACCAGGACTTTTTATTCGAAGGGATATTTAAGTCTAAAGAAGAATAAAATGAAATAAAAATGATTTAATGATTAAAAAAACCAAACATTTTATTTAAAAAATTATTTGTGAATTTCTCTTCAAGATTTTGTTTTCCTCTTTGTTTACTGTTTTTTCTTTTGCTATATATATATAGCAACATTTATACATATATATATATATATATATATATAAAACCAAATTTTGCACATTAATATTTTTACATTTTCTTCAGGAAAATAAATCTTGCAAAAGAGAAAAGAAAAAAAAACTTGACAAAAATTAAAATTTTTAAATTATTATTTAAATTTTGAGTGAAAAACAGATGTTGATGAACTGAATTCGCCTGTCCGGTCCTGGTTCTGGTCCAAACCGACCCAGCAGACAGAACCGGGTCTCCGTGCGTCACTGCCAGTCGCCCGGTCGTCACGGTGACGCACGGCGGGCGGAGGCCGTCTGACGTCATCCTCCTGTGGGGTTAAAGGGCGTCGCCATGACGCACGCAGTAACAACAGGCTGTCACCTCGGTGGCGGTTCTGGTTCTGACTCACGTCTGCGTCTGGTTCTGTCGTCATGGGAACGACTCAGAGCCGAGACCTGCAGCCAGGCGGCCGGTTTGGGCCGAACCGAACCGAACCGAACCGGGTTCTGAACATCAGACTTATTAAACTATGTGAAGTTATTAAACTGCTTCTGTTTGCTTTTACCTGCTGCTTTACTAACTTCCTGTGGCAGCTGGCTGTGCTGCACTAACACTAAGTCTAATATTTTTTTGGTTTTCTAATAAAACACAACAAAAACAATAATTATATTGATTATTGATATAAAAAAAAATCATAATTTTAAATCTTTTCTGCACATAATGAGACTTTAATCCTGATCAATTCCACCTGAAATCAACAGAAAATATCCTAGAAATAAAAATACAAAGTGTCCACCTTTATGCTAATGCCATATTAGCATGTGATTAGCATGTAAAGCGTCGTTTTTAAACCCAAACGTGTGTAAACCGGGCCGACGTGAGTCTGAGCGGCTCCTGTGAGTCACTTAAATCTGGAGGCTGAAGATAATCTGGAGCCTCAGACGGTGGAGCGAATCCAGGCGGGATTAGCGGAGGCGCCGGTAAACAAACACGCCTCGTTTTCTCAGGTTCGTCATCAATCTGCCGCCAGTCAGGCTGAGGATGAGGAGGATGAAGGTGATCCGCAGGTTTCAGCCGCCGACAGGAAGCCGAGATGCTGCTGCTGCTGCTGCTAATATTTCACAATAAGAGCCCTTCAGAGACCTTTACAGATTTTAGATCGTTTACAAAACAAATCTTGTTCTATAAGCGGTGCAGCGGCTGGGGTTGCTAGGTAACGGGCGGGACTCTGCTGGGGTTGCTAGGTAACCGTGGAATTCCACTGGGGTTGCTAGGTACCGCGTGGAACTCTGCTAGGGTTGCTAGGTAACAGGGCGGAACTCTGCTGGGGTTGCTAGGTAACAGGGCGGAACTCCTCTAAAAAGTGTTTTTTGGGCTTAAGTTCATCTTATTCACATTCATTTCACTTAATTCTATTGCTTTTGCTATTTCAACTTACATTTTTGTGTTCATTTAACTCAAAACTTACACTAAATAGTTGAACCAACTTAATTGAATTGCTTCCATAGGTAACAAGCAATTCTGTTAAATTTATCCAACATAATTTATCAAGTTTATCCAACTAAATTTATTAAGTTTAACCAATTAAATATATTCTAATCATCCAATTTATACATAAACTTAATTGAATTGCTTGTTACCCATAGAAGCAATTTAATTAAATTGGTTCAACCTTTTCTTTTTAGAGTGTGGGGTTGCTAGGTGACGGGCGGAACTCTGCTGGGGTTGCTAGGTGACGGGCGGAACTCTGCTGGGGTTGCTAGGTGACGGGCGGAACTCTG
>CAEGAF010030968.1:0-12956 GCA_903067075.1 Micropoecilia bifurca | reverse complement strand
CTGAGGGTGTGAGGATCTGCTGTTTTCCTTATCGACCAGTAGCATTTTGCTATGACGCACACAATGTTGGAGGCATCCAACATTGTGTGTGATGACATCAAACACCTTGATGTCATCCAAAAAAGATGACATGAACTTGTTGGTTCCCCTGTCCATTGTTGTGGCCTACATATTATGAAAATCCGGCAGAAATGCTAAACTAATTGACTCAGAAATACTCTGTAAAGTCAATCGAAGTGAAAGACGCCATGTTTACATAGAAACTAAGCTCCGCGAGGCTTTGTTTGTGAGACATGCAGCCACATGGGATTTTTGAGGGCGTTTCTGGGCGGAGCTTGGTAAGGTCCATTGTGTTATCAGTACAGTGTAGGATCTGGAGATTCATTTTTGGATTAATGATTAATAATTGATAGCAAAAGGTGACTAATATGAGATTTATTTTACTTTTCTTTTTTTTTAACCACTCAAGTGGTTCAAATTTTGGAATTTGAACCACTTGAGTTCCGAGTAGAACAGATTAATTTAGCAGATTAAATCAAATATATATTTATGTTTTGGACCGTTTGAACTTAATTACTGTTCTGAGTGTGCTGCTCTTTCATCAAATGGCCTTTTTTAAGTCTGCATAGTCCGGTTAGCAAGATAGCAATTGATTAATCGCAATGAATTGATTATTAAACAAATTCTTTGTTTCAGCCCAACTTGAACATAACAAAATAATACAAATTTACTGAAATAATAATAATTATTATAATAATTATTATTATTATTATTAATAATAATAATAATTTAAAAAAAGAAAAAAAAAAAGAAATCACACTGCTGTTAAGTTGTAGTTGAACAGAATAATTTAAAAACTATTGAAACAGACCTGGACTGCATTACTTGCAGCTATCTGTAACAATTTTAGTTTTAGTGAACTAAGATTTATAGCATTTTCTATGTATTTTTAATGTCTATGAGTGCAAAAGAATTTAATTTATTATCTTATCTCCTGGTTTTGTATAGATATTTTCATATTTTTTTTGGTTTAAATTTCCCAGTCTGTTCATTTGTCTCTATTCCCTAGTAAGTTTTCTTGGCTGTGACGTCACTACATTTACTGTGGAAGTGTTCAACAAAATCCTGACTTTCAACTAATCAATTTTGTCAATCCACCATTTTAAATAGTCACAACATTACCACAAAATACTTTGATAAAACTTTAAGTCTATTTCGCCCAGCCCTGGTCCCGTCTGCATTTTACCTCAAGGCACAAACATGTAGAAGCTGCTCGGGTCAAATGACCAGTATGATGGCAGCATCAGCCCCATTTGTGAAATCATAAATTAGGTGTGATAAAAAAAAAAAATTGGTTCCATTCTATTTTAAGTACTGTCAGACCTACAGACTGAAAAAAGCACTTTAAAAAAATCTAACACTTGTCTGACAACATGAAGTTAGTCACAAGATTTCAAACCACCACACTGTGCCCAGATTCAAAGAACTTCAATGAGGAAACAAAATGAGTGATTTCTATTAATGTGGAAACAGTGAGAAAAGAATCTCTGCTGGAGAACATGGAAGAGAGACAAAGCATCCACAGACAGTAGACAACATGTCAACAACTAAAACAACCAGGATGCTCAGCAGGCCTCACATCATTTAAGGTCAGAGTTCACTATCCTACATTAAGGCAGAGACTGGGGCAAAATGGCTTCTAAAATGGCCAAAGCCACTTCTGACCCAAAACAACGTGACGGCCCGATTTGGGAGTATATCCTAAAGACTAACGAGTCAGATGTTGAACATTTTGGAATGTTAGCATTCCCTCTCATAGGACATAAAAACAAGAAAACATTTCAGAAAAAGGATCGCCACACTAACAGTTAAACATGGTGGTGGTTGTATGATGATCTGGGGCTTCAGGACCTGGAGGACTTTCTGAACCAACGATTCTGTTCTCTATATTGTCTCAACATGGTGACAATTTTGACAAACATGCCAAAACCATATATTTGTAAAAGTTACATACCGTTTTAAATAGGTTGTTCCTACTGGGAACCCTCTCAATGTGGCCAAATTAAAACAACTGTACAAAGAAGGGTGATCCTTGGCAGACATTCCCACCAAGAGCTGACAGCCAGGTGCTTGGTGAAGGTTTGGCCACGTGTCTTTGGGGGCCGTTTTTCCCTTAATACATAAAACCCCCATGTTCAGGTTGTCATTATGACATGTTGATCTGAAACATTCACATGCAGCAGAAAAGGAAGTACAGATTAAATTTGTAATGGGGAAATTACTTTTTTTCACTGAACAGTAAAAGCCAAGT
The DNA here is from genome assembly GCA_903067075.1 of Micropoecilia bifurca. Taxonomy (NCBI): domain Eukaryota; kingdom Metazoa; phylum Chordata; class Actinopteri; order Cyprinodontiformes; family Poeciliidae; genus Micropoecilia; species Micropoecilia bifurca. The sequence continues at coordinate 10,645 of CAEGAF010030968.1, read as the reverse complement.
GAAGCAGCAGGACTTGGACACAGGCCTGTCATAGTAATCAATAAATCAATTAATTGCATGATAAATTAAAACAAACCATTTTCACCTGCATAATTTATAGTATTTCTCATTTTCTACCAAAAAAAAAAAAAAAAATCAATGATAAACGTCTTCAGTCTGATGACTTGGTCTCAACCAGCCCTTATTTTGAAGGACAGTTTTGTATACAAGTAAAAGCATCCACTTTAGTTATTGTTTCTGTTTTGTTTATTCATATTGGATATTTAAAATGTCTTCCCCTTCCAGTGCTAAATGTTCATCAGAATACAAGTCTACTGATCTGTAAGAATGGGCTCCTGCATTATTATTACTTGAAAACAGCGTCAAAACAACAATATTATCGTTTATTGCAATAACTTCTAGGACAAATAATTATTCACCAAAATGTGTCATCGTGACAGGCCTACTTGGAAATATGCCTTTGTTGAATGTGGGCGTTTGTGTGATTTCTAATCGGAATCATTTGTCTTCCACACATCAGGAGCGAGTCAGGATGTGTGTTGTGAGTCAGGTGGAGCCTGTGGTCTTCAGAACAGTGGGCCTGATTAAAACCATGAGGTCGCTCACTCCTGCGTCCGCTAGCTAAGGAGCTGACCATCAGCTCACTCATCACCGTCAATCAGCAAATATTTTTTTAGCTAGAATAAGAAACTTATTTGAAATTACAGCACATTGATTCTCATTAAAGACACTCTGAAGGTGATATGCAGGTTTAAGTCGTAAAAGGACACCATCCATTGTAAAAGCTAATTACAGCTAAAAAACATTTTTAGTCACATGATAAAGACATTTTAGAAATCAAACAACCCATGAATGAAGTTATCAATGAAAAACTATCCAGAAAGAACTGAGAACAACGTAATGGTCCTGCACACAGTATTAGAAAAGATCATAAGAAAAATAAGTGCAGAATTCAGACCAAGGAAATAGCCTGATTTCAGGGATCCCATGTAAATGTTGTAAAAAGCAAAACTTTTAACACATTAAATGTAAATGTAAATAGGAACAGGTTATGCAACTACTTCAGCTTAGCTAGAAATGCAACCTGCCAGTATTTATTTTTGGTAAGTTTATTCAAGGATGTTTTATAATTGACAGTTTATCCACAAGAAACAGAAAAGCAAGTATTTAATGAAATGTACCAAAAACAAACGTATATTAAGGGATTGATTTTCAACATTTTACACCACAAATTCATTGTGTCTTATTGTAATGGAAATCAAACAGGTTTCAATGTTTTCCCGTATTTAAACTTTCATACTCCATTTCATATCCCTTTACTTTTGTATTGTATTTTAAATTGTCCAATATATCTTAGGTCTCTTTCTACAGATATATTGACGTTGGCTTTCGCCATAATAATAATGTTGCGCTGAGTATACCTTTTAAAATGTTTTTTTTTTTTTTTTTGCATAACCGTAGACTTGGACAGCCGCAGTGTGTTGCTGTTTTTTAATAGGGGAATTACATCAAGTGGGAAACTGTGCAGAGCATCTCTGATGCCGCCTTCACGGCACGCATGAGGCGGCGGGCATGAAGCCATTGTTCCAATGAGAACAAAGATGAATGCATAAGTAATGAGGGCCCAGTGTGAGTAACGCTACCAAATCTGCCTCAACAGCTTTAACGTAAAACTACTACTTCTAAAAAGTTTCAGTGTGCCATTAAATCCACGGTCAGTGCGAAGAGCCGCCCGGACCGTAGAGCACAGCGGCGGGTCAGAAGTGATGCCTCCAGGTCTCTGCTGCGAATCAACTCAAAGCGGCTAATTCAAGCTAAGCACTCTGCTACCTGCCCGGCTCCCAGGGGAACAAAACTGATTCATGCCGACTTATAAAAACACAGCTTACACTATTACGACAAAATATAAATAAACAAAACCAAAGGTGTTAAATGGATGCAACCATGTAAGCTTATCACGTCACTGTTAAATGTAGCCTAGTGGTATTGTTTTACTAGCATGTTTTAGTTCACGTTATTTAGCAACCGTCCTTACCGTTAAAACTACTCTACATATTCTCGATAGCGTTATTCCAAGCAGTGAACTTCGTTGCATGGTAACTAAACCCAATGCGTTCAGGCTTCAGAATCCCAAATAAGCTACAAAATATTTAGTTTTCTTTAGTTCCCTCGTGACAAGTAAAGGAAAACGAGGTGGTCTCAAGATGGAACAGCTCCTTGTTGGCTAAAGCTACCGCTGGCCACATTAGCACTGAGCATTAGCAGTTCAATCAGGCCGACCGTCCAGAGAGCAGTTGTTAGAAAGAAACAGTCCAACTCACCATTGGAGAGATTGATGAGGGCAGCATCTTGTGAGGTTTTCACTTCTAGCCGCAGCGGCTGCTGCTCTGAATGTCGCTGTATGTCTCCATTCGCGTCTCCGATAGAGAGCAGCCGCACGCCGCGGAACACAGAGACCGCCATCTTCGATCTGGAAGTAGAGGCAGGTCGACGCCGCTCACGTTAACCAAGCAGTGCTCTCTACTGGAGGCAGGACAGCGCTGCGCCAACAGCGCCTCCTACCGGGCTTATCATGGTAGCACACAAACACAATCACTAATGGAAGATTTCTTTTCAGTCACTTTAACATTTAATACCAAGTTAAAATGAAACAAATTCACAGGCTGTTTTTATTTTAATTACGTAAAGCACTTTGAAATGTCTTGCTGCTGAAATGTGCTATACAAATAAAATTTGACTGATTGATTGAACATTTCTAAGAATAAATCTATAGGTATTTTTATCAGACATTAAGATTTGCTTATTCATAAAAATAGGTATTAAACCGTTTCTTTCCTAAATGCTTCACATTTGATTATTTTACAGACATAGACTTTATTATTCATTATACACAAAGCAATGTATAATGGCTAAGTGGGATAAAAAGGATATGTTTTCAAAATGCTTGACATGTTCAGATCTGAAGAACATGGTGTGCATTTTTATTTGTAACTCAATACTTTGTACAACAGCATTTTTCTGCAAAAAGTCTTTTATTGTATTTCTGTACCAGCATCATACATCAGGGACAGAAATTGAATTGTATGCAAAATGTTTCAAGCTCAGTCATGTTAGGTGGAATGACTGCAAACATCAATATTCAGGCCTTGGTACAATCAATCACAAATGCATTTAGATCTAGTCTTTGACTATGCCATTCTAACACATGGATATGCTTTGATTTAAACTGTTTTGTTGTAGCTGTGGCTGTATATTTAGGGTTGTTTTTCTGCTGGAAGATGAATCTCTGGCCCAGTGTTAAGCAGCTTGCAGTGTCAGCTGGTTTTCTTCCAGCATTCTTCCTATATTTAGCTTTATCAATCAACTCTGACCAGTTTCCATTTTCCTGCTGAAAAACGGTGTATAAAATGATTGCCCAGCAGACTGTTTCATTGCAAAGCTGCTGTTCAAGTGCAAAGTTATCAGGTAGCATTGCACCTGAAAACATGACAATGTCATATTCACAACTCAAATCTGACATTTTGTGATGATTAACAAATGCTGTTACTTAGTTGACAGTGGAAACATTATTAACATTTTGTTCTGTGTGATCTTGTAAAGATGTAATGATTTTATTGTAATGCGTTTTGGTCTCTTTTTTTGGATGTTTCAAAGCACTTTATAAGTCAGTGAATGAATATGTTACAATTGCAGAGAACTATTTAAAAAGCAGTTGAAATACAACAGAAAATTAGTGAACAAGATATCTCTTTCCATGATGAGACAAATCTGCAAAGCTTACAGAAAACATTTGTTTAGCTAAATGCATGTCAAACTATCATTAACAGGTGGAATTAAATTACTGAGAACTTTAAATAGGAAAAGAAACATTTGTTGCTGTACTTTAAATGCTACTAAAGTAACTTTTGCTGAATAATAAACTCACAAACTGAACAAAAAAAATTCTAGCATGTTGAAATATTGTATTTTATGTCTCGGAATCTTGTAGGATTCAATATTTAACTTTAGATTCTTTCTGGAAAAGCTTTGGAAATAAAGAATTTTTGGGCATTATGCTTCACTGCAACATTTTTTTGTGGTCAAAAGTCCTTCTGAAAACTAGCTGCAAGCAGTGGGGTCGTCTTCTTCTTCTTCAACGGCAGTGACACGTTGTGAAAATCCACAGGAAAATGTTTTTGTTCCTCTCTCCTTCGCAGACCTACAGATAAAAGATGAATTGACATTTATGTGAAGTTATTATCTCCAAAGACACAAACAAAATCCCTCTAAAACTGTCAAAAGATCTGCTGCTGTACTAGAGTAAAATGTTTCATGTGGTCCCATTCTGGATGACATGTTTGTCAGAGATGACATCTCCATGTAACAGTAAAACACAAAACCTATGAAAAGGTCCTGGACAGAATTCACAAGCGCATGTTGGTCCTTTTTGTTTGATTTTTAGGAAATACATTTCAAATTAGACGTTTAGGGAACAAGGATGTGAACCAAGTATCAAATAAACATCATGTGAGAAGAAAACAAGACATTTCAGGAAAGTGTGAATAATATTTCTTTGTGGAAAAGAGCGCCACACACACACACACACACACACACACACACACACACACACACACACACACACACACACACACACACACACACACCTCAAAGCAGAACACATGACTTGGGAGGCCTGAATGGGTTATCACTGGAGGGAACCCCGGTCAGCAGCGGGTCTTTGTGAGCGTTTTGCAAACAGAAGGTCTTCAGTTCTGTAGCTGCCTGAGAAACCTAAACAACACAGAAAACACAAGAGAGGACTGTTTGTTGATTATTAATATCCACTCAGGTGGTAAGAATGTGTGACTAAAACTGACCCAGTGTGGGTCAGCTTTAGTCCCTAACCCCCACTAGTACCTCAGCCGGGTTCATGAGGATAAATCGTCAGCTTGTTAAAACTCCAGGGATTTTAGGTCAGAAAATTAGCTCAAAATAAATCATCTGAATACTTTGCCCACCTTTAGTCTGATGCATTGCCAATCAATTAGAATATTCATTAAAGTTAATTGATTTCAGTAACCCAGTTCACACATTGTATAGATTAATTCTGCACAGACTGATGTTTCTGTTCATTAACATGAATTTTTGCTTGCAGCCAATGACAACACAGCATTTAAGGTGAGAATTGTACATCAGGTACATAATACATCTTTTCATATTGGGGGCTTAATGGAAAGTAAGTTTAATACCTGCTTTAATGTTATTTTCAAAAGGTGCTTTAATCTGTCAAAGGAGCCTCATGGAAACAGATTCTCATTTATGGAATACAACATTATATTGGGACAATTCAGCCAAACAAGAAAAAACATGCAATGACATAAAAAGCATTAGTGCCCCTACACTAAAACTACATCTGGACAATAAATACCTTATTATATATGATGATAGGCATGTGACCATTATCAATAGCTAGAATATTCATTGAACTCTGATCCAGAATCACACAGCATTCTGGGGGATGTAGGCAGAGGACAAGCTTTAGCAGCTAAGCAAGGCTGGTGGCATCAACTCAGGGGCGGAGCTATAGGGGGGGCTGGGGGGCGGTCGGCCCCCCGAACCAGGCCGGTGGGGGCCCGGGTCTGGAGGAGCCAGGGAGGGAGGAATGGATTCAAGTCGCTCGAATGTCCGACTATAGACTGAGAAAGTGACAAAGTGCGCCCCCGCCTGTTGAGAAAGGTGTATTACTGTCAGTAGTAATACACCCCCCCAGCCCTGTCCAGCTCCAGCCCTGTCCAGCTCCAGCCCTGTCCAGCCCTGTCCAGCTCCAGCCCTGTCCAGCCCTGTCCAGCTCCAGCCCTGTCCAGCTCCAGCCCTGTCCAGCCCTGTCCAGCTCCAGCCCTGTCCAGCCCTGTCCAGCCCTGTCCAGCCCTGTCCAGCTCCAGCCCTGTCCAGCCCTGTCCAGCCCGGTCCAGCTCCAGCCCTGTCCAGGCCGTCCTACAGGCTTAGGTTTTATCAGTAGTGAGTGGCTATTGGCAACGCTAAAAAAAATTAAAAATTCCTCTTAATTTTCAGCTTTCAAAAATACACCTTATACTGCAAACCTGAATGTTTGAAATAAAAAAGAAAACTGTTGGTGGTTTCCTCCATATTGGCTAAAGCGAAAAAACCCCAGAGCATGATGCTGCCACAACCGTGTCTGACTTGGTGTATTAGCACCTTTTTTGGAGTATTACTTCAGTGCCAAATACGCCTTTTACAATTAAGGCCAAAAACAGTTGAACTTTGGTTTCAACGTACATTCATAGAAGCAATCTTTGACTAAGTTTTGTGGGGCTTTAAGCCAGGCCAGTCTGTGGTTTTGTAACTCTTTAATAGAACCGGACCATGAGAAGAACATAGCAGGTGATTGCTGTTGCATGTAAAGCACAACCAGAACTCACTAGACATTTCTGCAGCGCCTTTCATTTTCTTCTTGCCTTTTCATTGGTTTCAGATCTTCTCCTGTTCTTGATTCCCTTCTTCACTGTCTTTTGTTCTGCCCTGACTGATATCTTTGCCCAATAAGACCCTTTAAATGCTCTCAGCAACTCATTTCATCTAAGGACAGAATGGAGTGAATATGAGTGAACAGAGGATCTCTGCTGGAGGGTGTGGCTGTCCTGCTGCAGATTCCACATCGGCCTGTAATTATCTCTTCCGACTGTGGGAATTTTAGGATCTGTTGAATGACCTAACTTTACCTGATGATCAGCTCTTCCAGTAGAGTCAAGCGCCATATTTTCACCTACGTTTATCTGAGCTTCCAGCTTCAGTTTCTTCTTGGTCGCGGTTCCTCCCTGGGTGAAGTTTTGTTGCTTTTCACATCATCTCTCTTCAGGACAGATCTTCTCTGGTTGTTCACCCATTCCACGGTGGTCCACTGCAGCTCTGTTGTCCCCTGCTGTCTGCTCCCCACACTCTGTTGAGGAATCACTTGGACCTACTCCTGGAACATAAGCCCTTGCTGAGCATCGTCCCCTGTGTCTGTTTTGCTCCTCAAAATCTGCTCTGTACTCTGGAATGTTAAGTCATTCGGACTTTTGTTAAGGTTACTCTGTTACTGTTCTTGCCCTTCTAACGGCTCCTCTCTTCCTCTTTTGTTTGTCCACTGAATCCTGTTATGAGTTGTGGGTCAGGAAATTACCTGGACACATGAAAAGTTGAATTTGATTTAAGCTTAATCATATTGACAATTGATGTTAGTTGTGAACTCAAGCAGCCTGAATGGTGTGTTTAACCTATAAGTTTATGGTACATACTGATGTGTGTCTGAACCAGTTTATCTTTGTGAGTTGGTGCTCCATTATTTGAAAAATAGTGGTGATGATGATAATAGTGCTATTTAATTTAACATTATATATGAAGTATTATCATATTTAGAAATCATCTTTAGTTAGAAATAGTTGAAATTGTCAAATTCTTGTTGCCAGGTCACACCTGGTCATGGTGCATCAAACTGCCCCGTAAACAATCTGCCTTTTTATTGTTAGTTGTTTGTTGGTTTTGGTTTGTTTTGCTGTACACTCTTCAGTTGAAGTAAAATCATATCTGGCATTGCCACTTCATTACACAACTGTGATTTTGTTGTCATTGTTCAATAATTAGGAATTGCTCCGTTATGTAAGCAATACAGTCACCCTCTCAACCAAAGCAGCACATTCAGTGATGAGATGCTGACACAGTGGAAGTTCCACAAACAGTCCCAGATGCTGTACTGATGGGGTCCATTTCATTTTCTGTTTTTATTTTCTGTTAAGCTATATACGTTTGCTGATCATATTTTTATTAGCTCTCTTGTCTACAAGAATTTTATTGTTTTTGCTTCAACTCAAAGTTTCCAGAGTATAGTTTCTATTCGGACTGCAACTTCAAATGTTCAGCCTAACTAATGCTTGTGATTTATGTATTTTTTCCACCCCCTCTGTGGGACACAAACTTAAAGCAAGCCTGACCCTGTTCTAAAATAAGGATCCCGCCAACAATCCCAGCAGTCAACACAGCAGCACAACCAACAGAGGCATCACTGTGCGCGACTCCCAGAGGAAACGCTCTGCAGCAGCCATTTCCTACAAATAATACAGTAATGCCGCTTTCCCATCACTTTGCAATGTAAATAATGAGATGGAATTTTGAACACATACGTTCAACTCGGTTACGGAAAGGTATTTGTGTTATATTGCATCTACTTTTAAATTAACATAAACATCCATCTATAGCATCCGTACATTTACATTTTTATCAAATAAGTTTTAAGACGGCACTAAAACTTATAGTAGAATTACTTTAAAAAGTCGGTGACGCTGATATTAAATATCCCCAGATTAATAATAAGCATCACGCGCACGGAAGATGCGCTCCAGAGCGAGTCACGCGCACCGTCCAGCCTTCCGCGGCTTCCTTACCTTCAGCCGCCGGATGTTCGCTTCCAGCCGCAGCTGCTTCACTGCCTTCTGGGCGAGGACTAAACTGCTGCTGGCCGCGCTGGTGGTCGACATGACTGCGTTCAAGAAACACAGAAACTTACAGCAGCTTGGCAGCAGCGCCAAGTCTTAACTGTACGAGAGCTGTGGGACTTCCGGTAGGATTTTTCAAAATAAAACCTACATTGTGTGTAGGTTGACATTTTAGATCAATGATTTCATTTATTTATATAGGAAATTCATTGCTAAATGTAATACTTTATTCCTATTCATATGAAATAAACAATGTATTTCTTATTAAGATTATCTTTTATGTCTCATGACATGATAACCACGAGTAAAAAAAAGAAAGAAAAAAGCAAATGGTTGCAACCTAATAGTCATGAAATAATGCCACTTTGATAAGAGCAATGGCTGAAAATCCTTCATTTTTGTCTCTTTTTTCGATCAAAAACATTTCTAAACAGATGATTGGGTCTTCAGCCTATTTTAGCTACCTGGGAGTCAACGCTGAAATGTGCTGCAGCCTCATGATCTCATTTTTACACAATTACAAACATGATTGCATTATTTGCCTCAAAGTCAAAACACCTTAAAATGTAATTAAATATTTGATTTCTGACACTTTTTCATCAAGAAAACAAAACATGAAATTATGAATCAAACTTTCTTGTGTATATGAATTAATTCCTCATCTGGTTTGTTTGTTTGTTGTCCTGTTTGTTGTGTTCCACTCACAGGTGTTGGTGAAAAGCAGATGTTATCTTGTAACTGCAGGCAGATCTGTATTAACTAAAAATTGCCCCAGGCGGAGCTCATTTAATTAAATAAATTTGTTTTAAATTCATCATTAAAGATTTTTAAAAATTAATTTTCATCACAAAACGATTGTTTAAAAAAGAAAAGGTAAAAAATCCAAGAAAGTGGATACGTTTATAGGCACTGTGGGTCAGAATGATCAGATACTCAGATGAGCAAAGTCTGATGAGCTCCATAGCAGTTATAGGTCAATCCAGAGGTAAGTAGAGCAAAACATGTGATTTGCACTACATCAACATATATTTGCTCAGGTAAAAGTCAAAATTAGTCATACAAGAAATTATTATTTAAAAATTATTTTAAAATAACTGATTTTAAAACCAACTTATTCGGCAGACAAAAATATTGCATTTTATGCAAATTCAGATATTCTAAAATTTACAATAAATATAATTCTTCTCATGTTTTGGTGCATTTCTCTGATTAGTTAAAATTCTCAACTGTTTTATAACATCATCATCAGATCATCTCAGTCAAAATGAACTTGCTTGCTTATAATGAATAGTCGTTCTCGGTAAAAACTAAAGAAAAAAAGAAAAAGAAAATCAGAGAGCGAGAAAGAGAGAGAGAAAGATAGAAAGAGAGAAAAACAAAGGTCACTCGACCTGACGGAATCTATTCACGCCACACGGTGGCGACAAAGCAATACTGAAAAGACGGAAATGATGACAGAGCTCAGCAAAGAAGAGAGTGGGGCGCTGAGAGGAAAGCGTTGAAAACAATATATACGGGTTTAATTAGATCAGTATTGGATTATGGTAGCCTGGCCTTTGGATCAGCATCAGAAACACTTCTTAAAAAATTAGATATGATTCAGTATCAAGCCTTGAGGTTGTGTACAGGAGCCATCAGAACAACTCCAAGTTCAGCTTTGTTAGTTGAAATGGGGGAATTACCACTTTACCTTAGAAGATTACAGTTAAGATTATCTTATTGGAGTTATTTAAAGGGACATTATGAAAACCATCCATGTCAAGAAATTTTAAAACCTAGTTGGGAAAAGGGGAAAAGACTTAAAAATCCTTTGGCTGGGAGATAGAAAGTAATGTGAAAGATTTTGACTTATCAACTATAAATATGAGTCAAACAGTTCCTCTATCACTGGTCCATCCACCCCTTTTTCAGGAAATCTCTGTGGATCTATTATTGTTGGAGAAGAGGAAAAAAAGACATTTTTCATATTCTTATTCAGTGCAGTCATATATAGAAAATAAATACTTTGGTTATGTTCAACTGTATACAGATGCATCAAAAAATTTAAGTAGCAACAATGGGGTGTCATTGGTCGTTCCAGAATTTAATATTAAAAAATGTAAGAGAATTTCTGATGGTGTCTCAGTGTTTACAGGGGAAATGATGGGAATTATTTTGGCTTTAGGTTGGATTGA
>CAEGAF010030966.1:0-50439 GCA_903067075.1 Micropoecilia bifurca | reverse complement strand
CACCTAGGGACAATTTGGAGAGACCAATTAACCTAACAGTCATGTTTTTGGACTGTGGGAGGAAACCGGAGAACCCGCAGAAAACCCACGCATGCACAGGGAGAACATGCAAACTCCATGCAGAAAGGCCGGGGCCAGGAATTGAACCCAGAACCTTCTTGTTGCAAGGCAACAGCTCTACCAACTGCGCCACTGTGCAGCCTATACATTTCAAATACATTTTTATGATTTTTGTTTCTTAAAAAGTACTGTGTGGCTAAGCCTAACCAAATGACTCAAATGAATAAAATTACTATACAGACTGCTTAATTCAATTGAATGTGACAGTAATGCTTTCACACAATATGTCAGTGTTTTAATTGAGGTTCTTCTTAAAAGTTAAAAGCAAAGAATATCTTATGACACATGCTGACACCTTTTTGCTGTCGTCATTCAGTAGATATTTACACTGATGCCAGTGCTGGACACGACGCATCACCAGTGACCTTCCTACATGAAACATGCAGTGAGATCAGAACATTTAAAGCAATTTTGGTCTGAGTAACTAAAAAAATAAATGCAAGGCAGTGTAAAAATAAAAAAAACATAGTGTTCACTTAAACTACTACAGTATAATATTTCTGCTTTTTACACGATTACTCTAACTTAAAACACTTGATGTTTTTAGTTCCTAGTAGACATTTCATTCAGGAACATCCTCTTCAAATATTCATCAGACAACCAACAAACATGACAACAGTTTAAAGTTTTATAAAATAGTGTTTTCATGATGTTTAAGACATCAGAGCTGGACTGAAATAATGGAAATCTACTTTGGTGTTAGCTCCTTTTGGATTAGTCACTGAGAGAATTATCTACAGATATTAACAGCTTACAATCTCTAAATGAAAATCACACTTCAGAATGAATAAACTTTTCTTATAAGGCATCAACAGAGATAAACCGTCAAGCTTTTCTGTTGCCACATGGTTACTGAGGAAGTGTGAGTGACTACATGCAAACACAAGGCTTCCTTCAATAGTTTCTTGCTATAAGCTGAATTTGACTGCATCGCACAATAACTACAGGTTTAATTTTATGCATGTCGATGCCAACATGTGTATATGATTTATGGCTCTTTGTTTTTTGTAAATTGCCTCAAGATGACCGTTTTCATGAATTGACACTATAAAAACAAACCGCGCTGAACAGCTCATCTCCCAGCAACACGGTTTGGTCAATCCTTAAACCTGTCGTGTTTTCTGTAAGTCTATGCAAATTAACTTTGGACCTTTGGACCCTTACTTATCTTTTCAGGTCCTACATATTGCTGCCATACTCAATTTTCTTTTGAATTGGAGCAGATATCGGGCCAGCGTTCAAGTCAATTCTGTTTTTTTTAATGTAAACAAACAATAAGCTTCAAATATTCCTAACTCAAAGGATCTGCAGCTCAGTCAGGTCAGGTTACCTCTAACTTGGTTGTGTGCACTGAAAGAGGTTGAACGGGTTCAAAAAGTGGGACTGAAAGTCTCTTTTCCATCAGGTAATTGTAAAAATCAGATTTATGTGTGTACGCTCCATTGTTTTTGCCTCTCTAAAATAAAAAAAGCACTTTAATATTGGGCAACGGCCACGTTGGAAGCGGACTTATTGACAAAGAGGAGTTGGATCCTCCCTTTGATCTTTTATTCCTTTGATTTATTATACATTTTCCATCCAAAGCTCTTTCTTTTAGATGTGTTATTCCAGGCAGTTATTCCAACTGAATCCGAGAGCATTTTTAGCCTCTCAAGACAAATCCAGGAGGTGACAGTTGAACTTCACATCTGTGCCTGTTCTTCATTTCTCTTCTTTCAGCCCACACTGTGCATCCCATGACGCCTGGTTCCTCGGCGTTTGTTTGTCTTCGTCAAATCAGCTCATTCATTTGCAGGTTCTGTTTTACCTATTGTCTAACTTTCACTGCAAAGACAATATATTATTATCCATCCATCCATCCATCCATCCATCCATCCATCCATCCATCCATCCATCCATCCATCCATCCATCCATCTATCCATCCATCGCTCGGAGAGGACGCACACACGGGAGAACATGTCAACTCCATGTAAAAAGACTCCATCCATAGAAAAAAAAGAGAAAATGCTCCAGCTTTGTTGTTGAGCTTTTTATTCAGATTTCAGGAAAAATAATAATAATAAAAAAAGTCAGTGGAGGGATTCTTAAAAACCCTTAAATGCAAATTGTTGTAAAAGTGTAAAAACAAAGTCAGCGTACGGTAACTCAATGTACCTCCCTCTTACACTTCATATGCTCAGCAGATGTGTAAAAGTCAGAGCATCGCCAACATAGTGGGCCAATGCTACTCGTTAGATTTCCTTTCATTTTCCTCCTTGCATGAAATAAAAAGTAAGACGCAACATTTTTGATCTGGAAAATCTGAATTCTGTCATGAAGGCAGGCTGACCTCTCAGCAGTAAAAATAATTGCCAAAAGGACAAGTGCACAAACCAAAAGGAAACATCAACACAGATGCATAACGAAGTGCACTGCAAATGTGTTTGTAGCCCTTCTTTTTTATACATTATGTAAAGTTACGGCCTCAGACTTCAATGTATTTTATGGGAATTTTAGATCAACACAAAGTTGCACACGATTGTGAAGTGGATGAAAAAAAAGGACTACACTGAACACAACATGTTCTCAATGCAACAGACAAAAAGGCACAGAGAAGAAAAACAAAAAAAAGTCCTAAGAAAATCAGTACAAAGGAACATACTAATGTGGAAAAGCATCAGTGACAATGTAGGGTAATAATAAAAGTGCAAAATCCAAAACACAAACAAGATTTCTTTACAAGTGACGGCCCTTGAAGCTGGTTTTACATCAAAATGTTTGTGCGCCGCCCACAATCAGGACTGGACCCAGTGAACAGCAGCCGTCATGTAGCCAGAGGGATTTTAGCTCCTGATGCTTTCGCAGCAGGAGACCCGAGTCCCGACACGCCTCGGAGCAATGTTTATATTTTTATTAACTTTAAATAACATTTTCCCCTTAAGTCTCAGTCATTCTGCTGCAGACATGCACACTGAATGAAAGGGATTTAGGAACACATGTGATGTTGAAGACATAGTTTTTTTGTGTGTTTTGGCACGTAGTGTTTTGGTACTGGCTCTTTGGTACTGATGAAGGTAACTTGAGTAAATACAAATCTTGAGTATGAACAGTATGTTTGAAGTCATACTGAAATATGACTTAAGTCTGGAATTTGAAACACTCTTTCAAAAACATTTTGTTTAGTCAGCCTACAAAATAGTTTACCAAATGTCTTGTGGATCATCAAGATGTTTCTTGGTAAATCTGAGACAGGCAATATGTTCTTTTGGTCAGCAGTGATTTGGCTTTGGAACTCTCTCATGGAGGCTATTTTTTTCCCAGTCTGTCTTTTATTGTCAAATCATGAACACTGAATGTGAATGAGGCCTGCAGGGCCTTAAGTGTCACTCTGCATTGTTTTGTGGCCTCCTGGTTTTATGGTCTTCAAGTTTTATGGTTTTATGGTGTCCAAAATCTTAGAAATGGTTTTGGATCCATTCCCAAACCGATAGATGTCAACGACTTGTTTTTTTTTCTCAGATGACATGTTTCTTTTCAGCTGTCAAATTTTTGGCTCAGTTTTAACAGACTTTACCATTTATGAATGAAATAATTTCCAAACAGCTTTTTTTTAATTTCTCTGACATGAACATATGGTTGATGACCTGAAACGTAATGTGACAAACAAGCAAAAACATTGTGGTTTTTTTTTTAGCCACATGTTTTTTTACTGGAGAAATATGTTTTTTAAATAATTTTTCTAATTCAGAAAATTGTTCTCCACAGAATTAGTCATTGATCTGAACAGAAGAACATGCATGGAGGGGGAAATGGGAGGATTTTAGAGGAGACTTTAGAGGAGACATGCAAACATCTGAATTTTTGCATGTTTTTGTACTTCCATTTCAGTCTTAACTGCTTCTAAAAACAGCATAAACACATAAAAAACCACAAAAAAACACCCAGTTTATTTTTGGCAATAAGTTATTGTTTTTTGCTGTCGACCATCCTGAAACACACCTGCTGCATTCTGGTTGGCTGTGCAGGAGGCTCCACTTTTGCTTTTCAAAAATGTATGGTTGAATAATTGCGCTTCTGTTTGAAGCCGTTTGCACGTGCGAGTGCAGCTTATTTTGGATTTAAAGTGGTAAGGGGCCCTAAAGAACATCACAGCAAGGACAGCATGCAGTGTTCAGATTTAACGCATAGTTAAGTTGTCTTGGAGCAATCTTACCTGTTTCGAGTAGCAACACTGATGTAACATGCAACCAGTGCCAACCACTAGATGCACATCTGTGCATATAAACGGACCATAATCCCTAATTTCCATAACAAGCTGAGACCAGCACATCCCCACTTCCTCAGTTGGCAGCAATCTATCATGATTATGTGGCACACTTTGTCCCGTACATCATTTTGGATCGGTGATTCAGAAAATGGTGACGCCTCGATACCAACGTGGAGTGGTACTTCTCAGCCTGACGGCAGCTTTTTGAAAGCTCCATTAATGGTGTGCATTAGAGCGTTCCGTCTGCGCCATGAACAGTCACTCTTCATTTAAAAAAGAAAAAACAGCGAAAAAAAACCGTGGATGCTTACTAATCCGGTCCGAACTTTTCTTTCTCTGTTGATTTTAAGCAAAATGTAACCACATAATTGCTCCCGTTGCTTTTTGCTGCCTCTGTGTGCAAGGTAATTTCAGAGCATTTCATGCATGTGAGCAACAGAAAAAAAGGTTTTCTGTGTCTAACAACATGGACAAACAGCCATGCCCGAAATTTAGAGTGGCCAATTAATCTAACATGAATATTTTTGAACTGCTGTATAAATTTGGAGCGCCCAAGAGAAGAGAACCAAACACCACACAAACAGGTCAGGCTGCTTTGAGGCTACAGTGTTGCAGCCAGAAGAGCAAAAATAATCTATAAGTGTTAGAAAATTGACTCATGTGGAATAAAAATCGTCACATAAGGGTAAAGCTGGAAGTATTTTAAATGTTCCTTCCCACAAACACAGGAGGAAGATGTCCAGGACAAACAGAGTGAGCCGAACAGGAAAACAAGATAGCTGCATGGCTTCCAGGGAAGAAGCAGAAATAGTAAATTACACACAGAAACCGAAGAGGAACAGGTGGCAACAATTTGAGCGTCAATGGAGGGAGGAAGAGGGCGAGGGGGAATTATGAGAGAATAAAACAGCACAGAAAAAAAAGTTCGGAAATAAAACATTAACTCCATGTGAAATATTGGGTGGCTTGCACGCTAACTACCTTATTAAACTCTTAGGGTTTGTCCTAAAAGCAAAAAACAAATACTGCCTATAAATATTGGTGAACATGGGCCTTTATTATGGGATTATGATTTGTTCTCTCCGTAAGCCAGAGGTCTCAAATTCAAGTGTGTAATGCAATTGTTGGACGTCTCTCTGCTTCGGCGCTTGCCTGCCTCTATTAGCTTGTTAGCAGAGCGCCGTGGAGCTAGGCTGCATGCTAGTGAGACATTGTCACCATTTAAGGCAAGTGTGTAGGATAAGAGATGCATCAAAAAGCTGGTGGACACTTTTATATGCTACATTGTTTACTCCCAAAAAGGTTCGGATGCACTTTTTTTGAATTAATTATTGATTTTCTCCAATATTTGTAGAGTTTTTGCAGGAATCATTAAGCTCCGATGTCATTCCGACGATCGATGAACGTTAACTTCCATTAAATCTGGTCGGTTTTGTAGCATGCGACCCAGTTTTAATCACTTCTGATATTAAACAGAGTTAGTAACAAGGCCTGTTACCCTGCTTTAATCACTCTAGAAACCAGCTCTGAAACTATGGGATCACTTGTCTTGCTATAACATCCAACCAGATCCGAGACTCTAACCTAAACTTGCCCTGCTTCGTAGAAAGGGAATTGTTTGGGATGCTACAGAACAACCCATGAGCTGTCATGAACTGAAAGATTATCAAGCTTTTCAGTCGCCATGGACACGCAAAACACCTTCTAGAGAAACACAAAGAGATGTTTGGAGGAGTCAAAGTGAACCTTAACGAAATTAAAACACCTGGTGGTGGTGGATTTGATTAACTCCCAGGACTTTACATAAGTAAAGAATAAACATTACAAACCACTTTAAATGGTGTTTTGTAATGAGGAGTGGTCATATATCCATACATGTGATTTTGATGCCATTAAAAAGGATGGAGTTAGCAATTTAACCTAGTAGACATTAAATCTTGATATTTGATCAGTAGGAGTGATCAATAACTCCTTTATATAGAAACGTATCTTATTGGACAATAAATTGAGCATGCTGTAAAGTTTGATAACAAGGATAAATTAGAATGCATGTATGATGGAATTGAAATTATTCTTTTTGTAAAGTGCCTCAAAAGAATCTTTATTGTAATTTGGCTCTACATAAATAAATAAAATTGAACCGATTTGATCCTTTATTATTATGCCTTGCCAGATTTGGTCCGGTCAGTTCTACTCCCAATCTGACAGTCAAGCAAATTAATTAATATCCATTAGACTTTGAAGTGTTTTTCTTCAGGAATGCACACACACACACACACACACACACACACACACACACACACACACACACACACACACACACACACACACACACACACGCTGCCGCCGGGTTCCTGTGTGTACCACGATCGCGTGGGGATGCCTGGACTCATCATCTGCATCCTGGAGATTAGCCAATGTGAGAACGTAAACAACGCTTAAAAAGGACATGATATACAACATGTCGCTTACTTAAGCGTCAACCCTCCTTCTTTGCAAGATTTTTCAGAAAAATGCCGGTGCAGCCAGAGAAACTTAGAGAAGAAAAATAAATAGTAGAGAGGAGTGGGAGAGAGATGAATCTTTAAATAGTTTTAATCAAACAAAGAGGGTTTTTTTATTCTTCTTTTTTTTAAAAAAAAATAAAAAAATCTTCTTGCATCCGTGCCAATTGAAGAAGGACAGAGGCCTGGACTCTCCCCCCTCCCCTCTAGGGGGTTGATGTTATTGGGTCATAGAGTATGGATTCAAAGGAACAGCGGTGAGAACATTGCTGTCTACTCTCCTGATAGATGATGAGCTGCGCCGATGCCTCCCAGTTTCCCATAAGCTCCAAGTACAGGATGCTTAGCCGAGCAGGAACAAGCCAGATGCACGCATGTCACACGCTCACCAAAAAAAACACACACACACTCACACGGACGCCCGTCCACCCGGCCCGCCCGCTTTCATATAAATAACTAGATGTTTACGCTGCAAGTTTCTGTCTCAGCCGTCATAAAGGCATTCACAGACGAGCACTCGGGGACGATTCTTCAATCGGCTAAAACAACAATGGCTGGAAAACTAAATCCGCAATGAGGGACCAGGCGTTTGCGGAACCGCTGAGTCTCAGAGGTTTAGGCCCGAGCGTTTTCTTCTACTCCACAAATAGCTGGGCGGGTTCCAGGAGCCTCGTCTTTCAAAAACATCTCTCGAAAAAGACGTTGAGGAAGGAGCAAACAATGCGAAAATATGTTTGCAAGGAGGGGGATGGGAATGAAGCGTGCTAATAACCATGACTGTCAGCGTGACTGTCACAGCTTCATCAGATGGTCATTTTAAAAAGCACAATTTAGATGACTGATTTGTCTTTTTCATAACTAAATTAGTTTAAGTGCTTAATAGGTTTCCCATGTGGGTGGTATCCTTCTGAACTCTGTTTGACACAAGATGTACCTGGCGGTGGGGTAAACGCTTCCATCTTATCCTCTTGTCACACTCCTGCTAACATCCAAGCAAAGCAAAAACCTGCAAATGCTGAATTTAATTTAAGTGTCTTAAAAAGATATCCTCGGCTAAGATAAGTAATTTGTTTAGCGGTTTTAAAGGAAGACATCTGTTCAGAGTTAACGGCCTCCTCCTCGTCACACGATGTTTTTTTGAGTCGAGCCCAACGGCGGGCGCGAAGGCAGGCACCGCCAAGAACCAACAAAAAAAAGTAGCAAGCTACCAGGATGGATGGCAACAGCTGGATCTGTCAATGGCTGGAAACAAGCCAACTGTGCAGATACAGAGGACGGCAATTACGGGCACAAAAAAAAATTACAGTTTAGCTTTACGCCTGAGGAGAAGGTGTGAGAGGTAGGGTAAGGGGTAGGGTTAGAGTTAGGGTTAGGGTTAGTATTTATTACCCGAGGACGGGGTAATAAATACTGCACCTTCATGCATTAGCAAGCAGGATGCAATACACTTTCTTGTTAGAGAATAGATTGCACAAACGTGCAGCGAAATGTGAAAGTCTAAAAATGTGACTCTACCGGCCAAGGGATGTTGCATAAGAGAGGCTCAGAATCCCATGTTCGTGCGAGAGCAGAACCTCAGGTCATTACGCAGGACGAGCAAATGTCTGCATTTGGCCAGGGGAAATGGTCTCCAGCATCTCGATGACTAATTGAGAATGCAGAGACCGTGATGTACGTTCTGTTTGCCTTTGCACAAGTAACCTGCGGCGCAAGTCGAGTGTATTATGAGGAAGAGGAGGAGAAGAAGAGCCTGCGTTTGGATTTTTTCTCTGGGAGAAGGAGTGGTTTCATATCAAAGAAACAACATTGATATTCATAATAACGTGATAAGAACGGATGAAACGTTCCCTTTGCTAACTCATAATTTTTCTTTTGTTGTTGGTTTTTGACAACCGGCACTCCGACCAAAAGTAAAAACATCTTTTTTTAAATTTTTTTTTTTTTACTCCACACTATCCTGATAACAAACACAAAGGAAAAAATTATTTGTGCTGCGTTCCAGTTACCTGGTGAGAGTGACCTCTGAACTGGGTTTGACGTCAGCGTTCTCGTCGAGAAGTCGGAATCCCAACATGGCGACGCCCATGAACACTGTTCGCTCTGACGAACATAGATTTAACCTTTGCTTTTCATAAGCAAACGGCATTTTTAATTAGCTCGTTTTGAAACTGCAGACGTTACACCCAACATCGAACTCCTGTGTGTCTCGTACAATAAATGTTTACTGCCTACCTTTAGATTTCAGTTGATAAAAATGCACATCACGTGGTGTTAGAGTACAGATTTTACAAATATTCACATCACATAAAAACGCTACATGAGGAGCATCTTTAAAACATATGGACCGCTTAATGGATTCAACACAATCCCCCTACTGAGTCTTTCTCTAATGTTGAACTCCTCAAATGTTCTCCTGTGGTGCATCAGATCATAAATATGAGATCTATGCTGGTCTTCCTCGCTCTAGATCTCTTCTGCACGCACTTTTTAAGGCTTTTGAATCTGTGGTTTTAAAGGAAAGGTATCACATGCATTAATAATAATCGACAGAACCAGACGTTTGCCACAAGTTGACGTAACACGTTGCTCTAATGTCTCACCACAAGAATCAACTGATTGAATCAGTTGAATCAGAAACGGTTTCTGCTCGCGTTGATAACGACTCGGTTTTAATCATTTCTTCATTAAATAGGTTTATGATCGGATTGCTTCACTCTTTCTCACATGTCCACAGAGGAACAGCGCACATCTTCCTCTGTGGAAGAGCGTCTGGCCTGTGGAAACTGACTTTCCACAGGCCAGACTCTCACAACCACAGACCTGTTTACTGAAGTTGTGATTTAGCTTTGTGTAAACGTGTTTAGCAAAGACGCACATGCAGTCGAACCTGCGACATGAACGGCCTCTCATCGCCGTCATAATTAAATGTTTTGTTTGATGCGAGGTCTTAAGTTGTGGGAGGGAGAAAATAATTTTACAGAACTGTGTAAATCAGAAGGGTAGACCGCTGAACTTTAAAGTGTCCATTTTTGTTCAGAAAGTTCAGTAGCACCTGATGGTCTTCTGGAATCCATGCATTGCTGCAGACATAAGCCAGGCAGCGCAGAAGGCCAACCCTGTCAAGAGCGGAGATTCTTCAGATGAATTAAAGTTTGTTAGATAAACATGACATAGAGTGTACAGTAAGATAGCGCGCCGCTCTGCTGAGCATTCTGGCTTTCTGTTTAGTTACGGGTAGAAACAGACAGGTTTGTTGGTGCCCTCAGCGCCTCATTTCTACTGGGAAGTGATTCATTTCAGTGCAATTTGCTAATGTTTTAATATATGCTAAAGTTTTTACTGATAAATTGTTTTTACAATTTCAAGTGTTTCACTTGAAATTTCAAGTGTTTCACTTGAAATTGTGCCTTGTTTTAAGATATGCTAATCTAGTATGGAAAGATTTATTAGTAGCCCTAAAAAGATGAAAACATGTTTGACCTTAATTAGTACCAGGACTATGTTTAACCAATGTTTCACACCCAATTAAGACCAGGAAAAGAAAGAGTGAGAGCTTTAGAATCAGTTCAGAGCAAATATCACAGATATAAAAAGAAAGACTAAGAGTTTCCAAGCTGAAGTATGTTCTTTTTGACAACAGGCCCCTATAATATTAAAAGATATAAGTTTGCAGTCAACAGAGGCAGTGAAAATGACAGGACAGACATGGTCAGGCAGTCTGTGGTGTTTAAATGATGCTCAGCTGGTAACATGCCAACAAAGTATTAATATCATTAGAGCAGCAGAGGCTGCCAGATGGAAATGCTGGGCACGATGAAGCTCAAAGATAAAAACATGTTTCTCAGTGTTTAGAGAGGTCAGGGGTCATCCGACAGGATAAAGACAACTCAGGTAGCTTGTTGACGAAGGATGAACCGAACCTTTCTGTGATTGCAGCAAACTATTGAGCTAAAAGGCAACAGCTGTCTTCCAGTCATTAAATTGTAGAAAATATTCACCTGAATCAATAATTAAAGTCAATGTAAAACACATACTTGCAGTGCCACTTCACAGATTCAAATCTGAGAAATGCTGTCTTGTAAAGCCAGAAACCTTTTCTTGCTTTAGTTTGTCACAAGAATGTCAGTCACTGTAAATAAACCACATTCTTTAGCTAAAAACTCCCTAAAAGAGAAAGATCAGAACCACAGTCAACTTTCCTCTAGTTTTCCAAGAGATAAGGGATCCAGACTCTACTTGAAATGCTCAACTTACGTTTCACTTTCTATTTTTTTCTCTTAAACAGATTCAGTATCGACTGCCAGCATCATTCCAAATGTCAAAATCAAGGGAGGAACAGACGGAGACAATATCACACCTTTTGTTTTCCAAGTTTATTTTCCTTTCATTCTTAATTCGACTCACTGTTAACGCATCAAAGCTGCTCGTATTCTGCGGTGAGGATTGTGATGATTGTCAATTTTTTTCTAAAATGTTTTCATTAGTAAAAATCTGAAAAGTGTGGGGTGCATTTTCATTCACGGCTGACACATCAGTCACACCCCGACCGTATCTTCCCATCAGTGCTGACAAGCTTCTCACTTCTTGCTATAGAAAATTGTCCCCACAGCATGATGCAGCCACCACTATGTTTCCATGGAGATGTCGTACAACTGGAACAGAATTAAGAGAGCATGTAAAATGATCAGCTTCTCTGATTTATTCCTTACAGGTCTATGTTCGAGCAAAATGAACATTGTTCTTTTATTCTACAAACAACATGTCTCCGAAATTCCAAGTAAACATTTAGTGTTTATTAGCAGAAAATGAGAAATGGTCAAAATAACAAAAAAAGATGCAAATAATGCAAAGAAAACATGATCATATTCATTTAGAAACAACAACACTGATGTTTTAACTCAGTAAGAGTTCAGAAAACAATATTTAGTGGAATAACCATGAAGGTTTTCAAGGGGGTTCAGTGAAGTGGACTCTTTATTTTTTCCAGAGCTGTATATTAACTACCTATAAAACCCAAATAAAATACATTAAGGTTTGTGAAAAGGCTTTAGTAAAACCAAAACTGTACATGTACTGAATTTATAGTAGCCATTTTCCAGTATTCTGCACATTTTTAAGTATTAACTCTTCTGCAGCATTATGGATTTCACATTACGACTTACAATTACAAATCGTTTTCTTTTTCTTTTCCTAGCAGAATAAATTCCTTTAAACAATCTGTGACGGTTGGAGCCCTTAAAGTGTGAGTGAAAACTGAGATAGAGGCTGATGCAGATTCAGCAGATAAATGCAGATAAATTCCTGTGATTCTCCGTATCCCGGCTCACAGCGGAGGATGGAGAGCAGAGGGCTGCTGTTCTGCAGTAGCTGAAATAAATAAATAAATAAATAAATAAATAAATAAATAAATAAATAAATAAAGCCCGGAGCAGCTCAGGATCTCTCTCTCCAGTGGACATGTTGGAAAAACAGGAGACGAGGGTTAAAAGTGGCTCCTTCCAGCGTGACGGAAGACATCTGCTGCGGTGTCCTTGAACCCCGCAGGATAAACCACGAAGCTCCCACAACAGGCTCTGCAGCGTGAGGAGGTCATGATTTTAGCAGTCGGAAAAGACTGACTAGAAAACCTGACCCGATAAGCCAGATGAACTTGGCGACAGCAGCTCCGCTCTCTGCGAGGGAAAGAAAGAGAGCAGATCCATCCGCGCTATCAGCACATGGATCGGCCCGGAAACCGCAGCCGGGTGGCAGCCGATGGCTTTAGGGATGGAAACCGTAACATTCAATGCATGTGAGGCGTCACTTGGAAGCGGAGGCAGCGCTTGGTAAACGCGGTGGCGCCGGGAGGTTTATCGTACAGTAACGGAGCCGTGGACGGGAAAGTGCAGGCAGCGCGGCAGGATACAGCGATGGGGTTGTTCGTTGGTCTCTTGAGCTTGTTTGGGTTCTTCACTGAGTAATTCACAAAGTGATGCGTTTTCCCTGAATTTTTTACAAACAGTTTCTGCTCTTATCTCTCCACCAGATGCATTACTGCCAATGCGGACAGTGTAAACAGCAATATTTTCTGATAAGAGGGATTTTCACTATTTTGCACTATTTTTCTGGATCTCAGTATAGCTACCACATAAGCATTGTTAGCTACTTTGCAGATGTCCAGAAATAGTTTTTATTTATTTATTTAATGGCAAAAGCCTGACAATGATTCCTCTTGTT
This sequence comes from Micropoecilia bifurca, assembly GCA_903067075.1. Lineage (NCBI taxonomy): Eukaryota > Metazoa > Chordata > Actinopteri > Cyprinodontiformes > Poeciliidae > Micropoecilia > Micropoecilia bifurca. The sequence continues at coordinate 37,352 of CAEGAF010030966.1, read as the reverse complement.
TCTGCTTTGACAGTCTTGACATCTGCAGAGCTGCTAAATGTGACTCCAAACCAGGGTTATAATAATTTGGAGTTTTTCATTATAGTGTAGTTTTCTTTTGTTGTGGCATTTTTTTTTATGTAATAGATTCATAAATCATAAAAACAAAAGCTATCTATGATTTCTGTATGATTCTGTTTTATAAATGCACTACGTATTTCCAGTTGGTTGTAGTTTTCTCCCATAAATTGACATTTTTATTTATTGCAGTGAAGGAAAATGTTTTCTCCATTTTAGTTTTTTGTTAGCTTTACTTGGCCATAATAACCTTGTTACACACTGCTTACAGTGGGAAGCACAATGAACTAAAAATAAAGCTGATGCTGTCAACTTGCTGTACAACCTGGTAATGCCCGCAACAAGATGGAAAAAAAAAATCTCAATAAAACAAGACTTATTTTTGTACATAAAAAAATAAGCAAAAAAGTCAAAAACATGCAACAAATTTATTTATAATTTATTTATTTATCAGTCCTTCAACTCTTCTGGAGGAATTTAACATTCCACATGTTGCAGATAAAAAACGAACGCTCTGCCAGACCCCGGTGCAGTTTTTGTCCAACATCCATCATTGGACCGAGTAAAAAAACAGGAAAACTTTTACTAAAAGTCCTACTTTTGCAAAATATACCAAGAGCAATGTTTCCACTGGCATTTCTAAACTTCCAAATGTCCCATTGAGCACAGAGGGATTCACAGTCCTCCCCCTCAAAAAAACTAAATTATTATTATTATATTTACATGGAGCTATGATAAGATGAATGTCTTGCTGAGGTTTCCTGCGGGCTGCAGGTCAACACAAACTAACCTAAGGAGGCTTCAGAGGAACTAATTAAACTAACAATCACGTTTTTGTATTGTAAGAAGAGGCAGGAGAACCCAGAGAGTTCATACAAACGTCACACAGTAAGACTCCAAGATGGGATTCAAAACGCAGGCCTTGAAGAAAAACAACTAGGCATCTTTTATTGTATCAATAAAATTATAAATAGTTAATGTTACGAGGGACAACCAGGTTCATGTCGCCTAATTTCCATGAGAAATGATGAAATTGTACAAGACAACAGCAGAATCCAGTGGAAAATGGCTGAAGAGCTGGGAGCAAACTGACAGGTTGAGGGAAGAAACATGGCGAAGTGCAACAACTAAAGGAAGAAAGGATTAACACTAATAAACTAAAACAGATGCACAAAGAATGAAAAGAACGAAACTAAACCCAAAGCTCAAATACACCAGCATCATAAAGCAAAGTCCTTTAGTTTGAGTGCGTAATAACATCGACATCACAATTCGATTGACTGATTTGACAAAGAATCAGTTTTAGAGCAGTTCTGCTATGAGGTCTGTGTATCGTCAGCAGAAACGAGGGAATTTAAGCGGATGTCAGGAACGCCATAAACCAAATCCTACTCATCTCCTACTTTATGGGTCAAACAAAACGATGGCGCAGCCATGGACGGAAATTCACTTTCATTGCTTTTGACGAGGACAATAAACAGAAACCTTTCTTCAGGAGTAAAGCGGGATGGAGGCGTCGCTCCGAATGAATTCTCATCATTTTTGCTTCCGCCGTCACTTCAAGTCACTGCGTTCAGTTTTTTTGTTGTTTTCAGTGAAGCCTGTCTTTTAGCTTTTATAGGAGATAATCTCTCCCACTTAGCCTAGCTAAGTTTTATGTGTGGAGTTTTGATAAGCATCATCACTGCTATTCCTCTCTAAAGACGCATATTAAATAGTCAAAAGCTCCAAAACGGAATTTATTGTGCGGTCGAGACAGTTTTGGATTTAGAGAGATATTGCAATAGATTATAATTCATAACTATATAAATTGACATAGTAACTGATTTTTTTGTTCAAAAATCCAATTGTGAGAAAAAGAACAGCATAAGTTTATTATCTTTAATTAGTAATCTGGTCACATCTTGTTGCTATCTCTTTAAAAACGTTCAAACTTTTCTGAAAACATTCCTGCATCCAATCATAAACTTGGATTCATCCTGCGTTGTGAGTGTTGGGGGTGGGGAGGTGGTAACTTTGCTAAAAGAAAAAACTTAAGAAAAAAACTAAATTAATTGTAAACTATTTATTAAATAAATTAATTTTTATAGAACTGAGCAGCTAACAACATAGAATATCATTGAATGTTTGATTAAACACTGCGATACATTGTGATACATTAGGCATGTGTTGGATTAGTCCGTTTGTTGTTTTTAGTGGATTTCAATAAAAACTGGAAAACATTGATGATTTTTTTTAGACTTGGATATATTTGCAGGGAATTATCTAGTAAAGATTTGGTCTTTATGTATTTTGTAAACAAAAATTAACTAAAAAGAAAAATAATCAATTTTAACACAATATTAGGATGTTTTTTCTCCAACCATATTTTTTCAATTTCTCTTTGGTCACTTTTATGTCCGACAAAAGTCACTTTGACCCAATTTTCTGGCTGAAAGCTGAAGTGAGAAACACTGTCGTGTTAAATCAACGGTTCACATTTTAGCCACCAAGATTTTACCAGTAGTTTATACAGTGAACAACAGGAGGTGTATTGGTGCATTTCTTTCTATTTCTGCCTTTTCATCTTGGATTATTATATACTAAAGTCACATTTTGTCATTTTCCCACTAGTTCGGATCAAAAATTCTTAACATTTATAACTGGTTTACATCTCTTTTCACATCCAAGCATCAAAACAAAACCAGTTAAACAGGTTATCAAAAAATGTTCTTCATTAACTTTTCCCTCCTGGATTACATGTAACATCTGCCACATTTTCAACCACAAACAAAACTGGTGGCCGACAACCCGAACTCAAAGCTGAGCCTCATTAGGGGGGAACTATAAATGTGCAGCGGTGTTGCACAGATTTACAACCAAAGAAACAATTCAGCTCATTTGAATGTCATTAAAACTAACTGCTTGCAGGCTGAGGGCTCTGCTCCGTTTCACGTTTCAGACACAAGTGCTGTTTCTGATCACTCGGGGTAAACAGTCTTAGGTTTGCACCAAACCTCGCCTGAAACTATACGCTAAATCAAACTTTGGAAGCTTATGACAAAAGGAACGAAACCTGCTTTGATACCCCTTGGTTTTACATTTGAGGATGACAAATAATCACCATCCCGATGGGAGGAGCCTGAACTCGTGGTGCAAAGGACGAGACACGTCTCTTAATGTGGATGTGGGTGAGCTGCACTCACGAAAAATACTTGCGATGATAAGAGAAAATCAATTTGTCCACTAGTCCACGTGGGAAGTGTTTTTTATTTTCTAATTCTTGGGCGCCCCGAGCCTTTTCTGATGCCGCCCTGGGCAACAGCCCAACTCAACAGCTGCCTCTGCAGTTGGTCTGATGTGTTTCATCAGACCAACTGCATTCAGTGAAAATGCAAAGGGGTGAGACACAAGCTTCCATGCACTGGGGAGCTTTTGGGTGACATGCAGAAAACATTTGTGGCAGAACAATAGCACAGCACGTCATCTGAATGAAGCACGGAGGTGGCAGCATCATGCTGTGGTGCCCTTGTTCTACAGAGTGACGTCACTATGGTTTTACATCCTGGTTATGTCTTGGCCTAGCACACACAAAAAGAAATAACTCAATAAAACACACAGTTGTAACGTGAGGAAATGTGGAAAAAGTTCAAGAGACAAAAACCTTCAATTAGTGAATCCTGGGGAGCAGGCTGTGCTTTTTTTAAATATATTTACATAATGTGCTTTCGTGTGTGGTTCAAGCTTTTAAAGTTATACTGATATTTTACTGAACCAATAATTTCACAGCAGTTCTCTAAACGTGTGTTAGTGATTGGAATTAGCTGCTGCTGCGTAAAACCAGCTCCAACTGAACACAGTTGGATAAGCCATTCCCACATTCATCTATTTTAATCTTCCATCCAAATTATTGTAGTTTATGTAATCACCAGATTAAGGAGGGCTGGATGATCATCCCAAGGAGAGAGGATGATTTTTTTTTTTTACGCGCATGCGATTTTTGCTTTTTTTTTTTTTTTACGCACTGAAATCTGACTCGACTTTAAAAAGCCACCGCGGCGGCCAGCAGCCATACAGCGCCGCGTTCCGCCCCCCGTGTGAGCAACAGGTAGCTCCATATACGGACCAGAGAGGCGCCGCGCGGCCTCCCTCTGGCACGGGATCCGCAGAGGGCGCACGGAGGGGGCAGTGGCACCATGCGCACTCCATCCGACGCGCCTCTCCTGAGCGGAGGCAACCAGTCCCTGCTGGCCTCCAGCCTCGTCGGCGACCCGACGATGGGAAACCCTTCGAACGGCACCGTCACCCCGAACGGATCCGACCCGTTCGCGCGCAACGAGGACGTGGCCCAGATCGAGATCATGGTCCTGAGCATCACCTTCGTCGTCGCCGTGATCGGGAACGTGAGCGTCCTGCTGGCCATGTACAACACCAAGAAGAAGACGTCCCGCATGCATCTGTTCATCAAGCACCTGAGCCTGGCCGACCTGGTGGTCGCCTTCTTCCAGGTGCTGCCGCAGCTCTGCTGGGAGATCACCTTCCGCTTCTACGGCTCGGACTTCCTCTGCCGCGTGGTGAAGCACCTCCAGGTGATGGGCATGTTCGCCTCCACCTACATGATGGTGATGATGACCCTGGACCGCTACATCGCCATCTGCCACCCGCTCAAGACGCTCCAGCAGCCCACCAAGCGCTCCTACGTGATGATCGTCTCCACGTGGGTGTGCAGCCTGGTGCTGAGCGTCCCGCAGTACTTCATCTTCTCCCTGAGCGAGATCCAGAACGGCTCCGAGGTGTACGACTGCTGGGCGCACTTCGTGGAGCCGTGGGGCTCCAAGGCGTACGTCACCTGGATGACCGTGGGCATCTTCCTGGTGCCGGTGGTCATCCTCGTCCTGTGCTACGGCTTCATCTGCCGCACCATCTGGAGGAACATCAAGTACAAGAAGAAGAAGACGGTGGCCGGGGCGGCGGGCGGCAAGAGCGGCTTGATCGGGAAGTCGTCGGTCAGCAGCATCATGATGATCTCCAGGGCGAAGCTCAGGACGGTCAAGATGACTTTCGTGATCGTTCTGGCGTACATCGTCTGCTGGGCGCCGTTTTTCACCGTGCAGATGTGGTCGGTGTGGGACCGAAACTTCCAGTGGGACGGTGAGTCGAACCTCAGCGGGAGGAATTTCTCGGCGGTGAATCTGTTGGAAAACTGCGCTCGGAAAAGTCCGTTTGCGCGCAGCTTTTTACGCACGGAATTGCTCAGGAAAACAGTGTAAAAATGCGCGAAAACGAATGCGGGTGCGTTATTAAAGAGGCAACGCTCGATGATTGAGAACAAGCCACTTCACATTCAGTAAATATGAGTGTTTTATATATATATATGTATATATATATAAAATTATAATATGAATTATATATATGAAAATAGATTTGATTTTCATATAACTAATTAGTTCAATCGTACAGTTATTTATAAAATGCACAATGTAATGTTTAAATGTGAAAATAGTTCTAATCATTATGTCAAAGGCATAGTGTATTCAATTATTGCAATCTTAAAAAATAATTTCATGATAAGCTGGTTGCAGGTTGTCATGATTTTGCCAATCAAAATGAGTGGGCGGGACAAACTGACCAGTTCAAGCTGCTGCGCAAATGAACTATTTAAGTCATAGTGATGATTCTTTTTTTTTAATGACAAATATGAAATAGTTTGACAATCACAACTACATGACTCTAATGCATAATAAAATCCAATTTTGAACAATAATTTTATGTTTCAGTTATGCATTTACAAATCCATAACTGAAATTGTTTGTTTATTTATTGATTGTATTAAAATGATCAAATGAGTTTAGCACATAATAATGATAATAATGATTGTTTTCACATATAAATGTTACATTAAAGTCATCATTTTTAAAATACATTCATGGGATGAGGTTTACAGGGCCGGATCTAAGACGTAGTGGGGTCTGTGGGCTGAAGCCAGTTTGGTGCCCAACCAGCATAGGTACATTTTACGCATCAAATTCAAAGGTTTTCGTCCCTGTCCATGTAAAAATTGAGAAAATTGCCTTTGCTGTTAAGTTTTGAAGAAATTACTTTCTGGTTACTTTCCCCAAAACCCAATAAATTGAAACACCTCAGAGACACTTGGGCCCAAAAGCCCCCTTCAGAAACTATTTAATTTGCAGCGTTCGCAAACATCCGTTTATTGTTTAGAAACAACTGCCAAAGAAAGTAATTGTGAAATCATGGCCCAGAGGGGGGCTTTTGTCTGAGAGGCCAGATGGGGGCGGGAGGCTTAATGATCATCTAGCTCTGAAAAAAAAACCAAACAGGACAAAATTTAAGTAGTTTTAATCAGGTATGTTCTTGTGATGTAACTTCAAATCAGGGACTGGTAATAAAGGGAGGGAAAAGTACATTAGAAGGTAAAACCTTCTGACTTAATGAATTTCAACTACATTTACACCAAAAATCAGCTGATGTGGTAAATTTCTCCACTCAGCTGAACATTTCTTGTAATAAGAGTATACATTTGTAATCTTACCCTTACTTAGCAGTCTCTTATTCTTATTTTTACATTTTTTTATCCTTGTGTGAATTAACAGTTGGTACACTTGAATTTCCCCACTGAGTCAGTAAAGGATATTTCTATTCCAGTTGGACTTGTTTCCCAGGTACCATAAAATTTAGTGTTAATGTTAAAATAAAGACCTTTAATTCTAACAAAACAACTATAAATGTAACTATCATTACCATTTGAAGGGTTACATTAGGAGCCATTCTATAGAATGAAAAAGAAAGTTTCACGTATATCAATGCATGTTGCAGCTCATTAAAGCCTATTGGTTTTACTACAGCCCCTGCAATGTGGCACCAGATGAACTTTATCTACAGGGAGACTTCTGCATATTCCCAGATGTTTCATGGATTAATCACTCCTACCCTCCCTCCCCTTAACTGTCTGTTCTGCAGATTCTGAGAACACAGCGGTGACTCTGTCTGCGCTCCTCGCCAGTCTCAACAGCTGCTGCAACCCGTGGATATACATGATCTTCAGCGGCCACCTCCTGCAGGATTTCGTGCACTGCTTCTCCTGCTGCTGCTGCAAGTTGAGCGCCGACTATAAGGAGGACTCGGACAGCAGCGTCCGCAGGACGACGCTGCTGACCAGGATCACCAACCAGAGCCCGACAGGCAGCACCGGCAACTGGAGGGAGCTGGACAACTCCCCGAAAACGTCAGTTCAGACAGAGTAAAACAGCCGGCGGCACCAAAAATCACATGCAGAGTGAGCTCGTCTGTGGACATGTGTGATTAGGACAAAAAGTCCCACAGACTTAGAAATCCTAAGGGACAAGAAAGCATTGTGCATGGTGAAAATGGAGCTAAACAATGTAAATAAGAATATGAGCTTTTTGTTCAGTCCCATGTGCGTTCTAAATCTTGTTTATATAAGTTCTAATATGTATTCATCAGAATTACATTGCGAAAGAAAGGGATGTAGTTTTTGCGTCACCACTTCAACCCACCTGTGAACATTCTGGTGCAGCAGATAACTGGATACTTCAGCTAAATCTTTCACATGCTAACACGAGAACCTAGCTGGGGCACAGATATTCCCGAGGGAGCTGGTTATAGTTAAAAGAAAGAAAATGTCAGCCACTGAAAAATTCAGGATGGTCACCATGGTGATCAAAGAAAATTTAATTTAGCACTAAAACTACCAAGATTTGTCACAGTTGAATACTTCGCTATAGCGCTAAACTGATGAACCCATCAAAAAGAAAATAACTGCAGATGTCAACACTAAACCAAACATGAAAAAAATCAGCAGAAGCTATTGCTAAACTGCAATACACAACAAATTACCGGAAGCTAACGCTAAACCGCTAAGCACATGAAAAAAATGTGTGAATGCTTGTACGAATCCAAACATAAAACAATTGCAGAAGCCAATGCTAAACTGCTAAACCATTGAAAAAAATAAACAGAAGCCAATGCTAACATTTAAGATGACTGTCTCTCAGTCTGTCTCACATCTTTATCTCCTTTATCTCCAGTTGACCACTTGTTTGTCCACAAGCACTGGTATGTCCAAAACATATGATCATGTGACATAAAGTTAACTGAAGGCATAAAAATGGGTAAGATTTTATGGCAATATTTAATTAAAAGGCTCAAATGGCAGCCATCTTGTAAAATTACATCCTGACATTCAAGTTGCTAATTGGAAATATTAAAAACATATAACCTGAGGGCTGAGCATACAATTTTTTATGCTTGTTTCCAGACGTAAACAATTTTTTACAGTAATATGCCGCCCTGAATGTCTCTCAAAAACATTCAGCTAACTTGATGCTGTCGCTGGTGTCTGGGTCTCCCAGCAGAGCTGCCAGACTCTCTTCCTTTTCTGAGCATTCACAGAGATAAAAGTCACTGCTGCCTGAAGGTGTTCATGGATAAAAGCAGCCCTCTGGTCTCTAAGTAACCGGGGCAGCCACCACATCCTTTGTGTTTGAATTTCCATTTTGTTTTTGCTTTTTACTCTCTCTCTCTCTGTCTCTCTCTCTTTTTTTTTCTTACAACCACATTACAGCGGTTTATATAAAAATGTGAATAAAACCAACCTTTTGACTGAACATAAAAGCATGAAGAGGAAAAAAAAGAAAAAGATTTGAACATTCGTTTTTAATATAAATGTCTAAGGAGATGTTTCATGCCGGCTCTCCTCTCTCAAATAATGGCTCTCAGTTCCGAGGCAGAAACACACGGAGCCGGCAGGGACACAGACTGTAGGTGATCCTGACCGCTCTCGGATGGCGACCCACCCTTTGCGCCACCGTTCCCATGACTTTCACAGAATGTCAAGGAGAAGCTCACGCATTCCTCACAAAACACGTCAGCTCACTTCCCGAGTTTTTCTCTTTTTTTTCTGACATCCTGCGCTGTTGGGGGTTCTGTGTTTTTGGCTTTGTTTGCACACAAGACAAAAAGAATTTCCTGCACTTTAAATATGATTTACAGCCTTTTAACGACCCTCAGACCACAACCACGGAGTCCAACAAACGTGTAATTAATCAAAGTTGTATATATATTACTTTGTGTGTGTGTGTGTGTGCGTACGTAGGTGTTCTGAAAGTGTAGCCTAATGTATATTTGTAAATAAAAAGGCACTTGAATCTCTGTAAATAGAAGTAATATATGTAAATCTGTCTGTAATGGCTTTGTGCTCACATCTTAAAAGAAGAGATTTATGCTGAAATACACACATTGATGCAATGAACACTAATGACTTTGTTGCCTGTTTTCATAGTCATAACATTGGAAGTTTCACAGTTTGTTTTATGCAGTTGCTGCACAGCCACAGAAATCTTGTCTGTTGTTTGTGTTGGAATAACACATTTCTGAACTTATATCTCGAGCCAATCTGAGCGCTTGCATCGTGCCAATATCTGGTGTTACACAACCTTTCCATTGAAAATAGTGTGAATAGGAAGTCCAGATAAAACAGAGCTCTTTTCAGAAAACAGTGACAACAAAACCCTCCAAATACTCCATGAGGATAGGTTTAGATCAAGCATGAACGCCTCAATAACGCTGTTGGTGTTTTGTGTAGAAAAACAATCTGTGGATTTAGCACATATTGCTAAAGCCACAGATAGCTTTGCAATCTGTCCAGAGGCTTTAACATTAAAGTCCAGATTTTTGGCTAATGTTAAAAACATCCTTGCTTTCAGACGCATTTGTTTGATTTGACTTACAGAAGCCCCACATATCAGTGGAACATTATGTGACCAATAAATAAATGATTAAGTATAAAGTGATGGACCTTTTAAAACTCCCTCACAAATATTCATCTTTTACTTGTAAAACTAAATTGTTCACACCACAAGTTGTAGTTTCTCACAGTTCTCACAAGCTAAGATGCTAGCATCAAGCTATTGTCTTTTCCTGCCTGTGAAGTTGATCAAATGAGGAGATGCTAGCCAATTTTCCGCCAATAAATTAGCCTAATCAAAGCCAGGGAAAGGAGACAAAAGATAATGGGGTTTTATTTCCTAGATTTTATATTACTGTAAGACAAAAATCCAAAAATAACAACCAAACTAAAACACATTCTGGGTTACGGTAAAATAAACCTTTTCGTTAATGTTTACATCTCGAAAATGTCTTTAAAGATTATCTCTCCAATATACTTCTCTTCCTCTTAATTTTTCTTACGTTTCCTCTATGTATGTTGTTTTATACTCTAATGGCGAGCTACTCTAAAGTGTTTCCACTAATACTGAAAGTTTCTGGGAGGAGTCTCTGTTATTTTGCACCACAAGTCACCAACTAGGATGCCTTTCTGAAGGCTAACAGTGTTATTGTTTTTTAAAACTGGAATGATTTCAACATCTAAAATCCTCTCTAAGAAATATTGACCAAAGCATGTCATAAAAAATATGCAAAGAACTCCAAACCTGGTGATCGCCAATACTTTTATATATTCACGTGCTGAGATGTAGCTTATTTGACCCGAAATAAAGTTTAAAAAAATTCTTGGCTTGCTTTTAGTGTTTTCATAAATTTCTATGAGCTCCATCAATATTTCCATTGGTCAAATTCTTGCTTGTGAAAATGTCCTCCACCTCTCTAAAATGGAATATTTACAGTGAAGCAGAAATATGACTTAATCCAGATAACTACATTAGCTTCATAGCATCCTTATCTGATTGAAAAAGCATTTTTCAGACTGTGAAGGAAAAAATTGCTCCACCACCCACATGTTATGCTGACACTTGGTTTCAAAACAGTTTGTACACATTGATCCTCTCCTCCACCCAACTTTCCTCAAAATACCTCCAGACGTCATTTCACACTTTGGACTTCGTGGTTCTCGCCTTGTGACCCTCCAAAAACAGCTCCGAGACTTTTTCAAACAGGAAAATCCGCATGTCCCTCAAATGCAGCACGTATGATTGACTGCAATAAAACGTGTGAGAGCAAAACAAACATCAGCTGAGATCAAACAGTGATCTGCTCTATTCACTATTCACATTCACAGCAGCGCAGAAACAGAGAAGTGCTTTAATGTATGATGGACGTCTCTCGCATCTCCAGCTCATAGCATCACCTAGAAGGACTATTTGTAATTGGCGTCATGTCTGGATGACCAGGGCAAGGTAGTAGCTGCAAGGTGGAAAATATATGTTCCCTTATCAAAAAACTGATCAAACCACTAAGATGACCAGTAAAGTTCATTTTTTTAAAAATCTACACACCCCGTTTTTTCTATTCACAATGCCAACACAAAATTTTCTCTCTCTGTGAGATATCAATAATAAAATAAAAACTACTAGTTTCTTTCAGGACAGCAGTAATCCTGCTGTTGCATCCCTTTTCCATTTCAACTTAGCTATCCTTCGGTATAAAGGATAAGAAAATCACTTTCACCCTAAAGTCTCTTGATCTTTCTGTGTACTCTCGTAAATCAAGAGAGACGAATCTGCTGAGACAAATCAGATCCTACAAACAAAGGGCCTCGGTGCATCGACAGAAACAGACGTCAGCAGCAACCGGGTTCTGCTGGTTGAGTCAATCAGTCGAGCGATCTGGACGGTACTTTGCCACATTTTGTCATGTTACACAAATGTCGATGTGTTTTATTGGTGTTATATGCCAATATAACGTAACAAACGATGGTAAGGTGAAAGAAAAAAAATATCTTGAAGAGTTTTTTAGTGTTTTATAATATGTTTATAGCTCACAATCTATATGTAGCCGGGTGGTAAATTTTGGTTAAATAATTGTACTGTTTCAAAGTGTTGGTTTTCTTTTATCTTACAGTAGCAATGCTATTACGTGTTATTGTTTCAGTTATGTAATTTTATTTCCTATGTGTATGTTTTTAACATTTGAATATGTTCAGGTGGTTGGTCTCAGGTGCTGCACATTGTGACCACCAGAGGGCAGTGTTCCAAAGTGATTACTGTTTTCCAAGACGGGGCAGGAAATTCATTCTGTTCTCTTCCGGTGTTGCTATTCTTCCGTGATGAACTTGGACGTAAACTGTAAATGATTTATCTGCAGGTGATAGTTTAAGCAGAAAATCGGTAAATATATACATCACTTGTTGAAATATGTCGGTATGTTCTCATTTATGTGATAAGCAGTCAGTATTTTAATAAGATGGTGTATTTCTGAAACAGATGGTTCAGGGAGCCTGTCTGCGGTGCAGTGCGGCCATTTACTGAAAATAAGTCATCCACGTGAAATTGGCTGACCCCGACCCGACTAAGGGACAAGGGTGCAAGAAAATGGATGGATGGACGTCCACCTGACACACAGGCCTCTGAAAATGAAGCAAGCAGGCGAGGAACCAAAGGAAGCATTCAAGAAAGGCAGGTAACCGTTTTCAAAGTTGGTTAACAAAAGATGCCACAAAGCGCGAGACGCTCGTCTTAATTCAGCCGCGGTTGGTCGGCGGTAAAGGAGACACATGCGGCTCTCTCAGCGTCTTCACTACACGCAGCTTCATTGTTCCATTTGCTCCATTGTTCTCCCTCTGTTACCTTTGAAAATAACACATACCACAGCTTGCTATTGTGACGGCTAATCGGCCCCGCGGGGCCGCTCAGCCAATGCGAACGAGCCAATCCAAAAATACCGTCCCGCAAAATCCGGAAGAAGATAAAACATTGTTTATGATACTTCACACATTAAATAAAAGTAGCCGGTCAGAAGGATGATTGAATAACAGCATTGATAAATAAGTTGTTTGGTTCTTTTTTTTTTCTTTACATGGTTTGTAGATGAAAACCGACCATCAGAAGCGGCTGATGCAATTTTAAGCAAGACCATCTTCCATAAAATATTAGATTTAGCTTTTCTTTAAAATTCAAGATCCTCATGGAAATTTCTTTCTAGTTTCCTTCAACGACTCTTTTGTTCTCAGCAATATTTTGTAACCCAAGTTACTCTTTGCACGTTGCACAAATTTTTCTAAACGTTTCCAGTGGATTATGTCTTAAATGAAACCAGTTAACACTAACCCAGGGATCATTTTGGTATTAAAGGGGCTTTAATTCAGACTATGAACCCGTTTTGCATTAAAGTATAAACAGCTCAACTCAGTTGAGTGTTGTGTACCAAGTCAGCATTGCAAATATTGAATATATGTTAATATTATATTTAAACGTTGGACATATTTTTAGGAATATACTAAGTGTTTATATATGTGTGTCCTTAAGACCATCACTGCTAATTGTTATTTATTGTTTTATGTTTATTATAATTATAATTTATTTATTTACTAATTTTTTTGGTTGTGTGCTATGCTGGGACAGACAAATCCCCCCTCTTCGGGGATCAATCTTATCTTATCTTACAGGTACTTAGTTTGCTGATGTTTCGTCTCACCTCAGTCTTACAGAACACATTGCCACAAAACAAGAACAAGACAAAAAAAAAACACTCCCAGAAAAGCAGCGGTCAATCTCCGAAGAAGAATCCAGGTTACGAAAGTGTCAAACTTCTTGACGTGTAAAAAATGCTAAATAGCTTGAAACGTCTGCACTAAACCATATTTTATGACAAAACTGATTTGCATCTTGGAAACTGTGTGTGTTATTGTCCGGTGTTGGCTTCGGCTGTCAGCCTGTTTCCTCTGTCAGCTCAGGGTCTGTAAGTAATTGTTTCCTAGCAGCAGGGGGTCTCAACATGGAGATTGTTGCAGAGGTCATCAAAGGACGGAGCGGTGGATTTTTAAAACCTGTAATCTGGTTCATGACCCCTCACCAGGAACCTGTGGTTTACTGCTTCCCTTCGGAGGAAGAACACAATCACCTCCGCGGCGAAGAAAGACGGAAAAAGCGAAGGAATAAAATATGAGGCAGTCTTTTGATGTGAGACTCAAACATGGTCTGCATAGCTGGAAGGGCTTCAAGTGAATGGTAATATCTCAACACCTCTTATAATAAATTACAAATATTAAAAACGGTCATTTAACACATGTATATTCAGCCGCCTTAAGATCCCTCAATCATTTTTTTGCCACAACCAATTGTTGTATAATTCGATTTCAATATATATATAGATAAAAAAATTGCTCTGTGAAAACCTCAGAAGTTTGTCATAAAAAAAACAAACCTTAGGTGTTCCTGCTGATAAAATTAGGATTAAATAAAGTATGGGACACAACAAACATGACGACACCTGTCACCTTTCAGAGGCGGCAAACGATTTGAGACAGGGACAGAGGTTTGAACTCTGGTAAAAATAATAAATCAATTACTTCCTGGTCGTCTTCCCAGTCACTCGTCATCCTGTCTGTTTCGCCGAGTCAGACCTGAAATGCGCCCTCAAGAGCCACCTCTGTTCCTGCTTGCACATTTGGGCGTCCATCATAAGCAGAAGCTATTTTAGCTGTACTGTTTTTCACTCAGTCCGACTGAACTTGAGACAAACGGGTTCAGATTTCATCCTGTCTGTCATGTAAAGGTGAGAAAGGCAAACAGCGAACCACCCGGTCAGAAAAAGCTCAAATCTTATCAGGAAGTGATGAAGAGAAACGGATGCTTGTTGGTTTTAGGGATAAAAAAAACACTTCAGGAATGTGCATCATTTGGCCAAATCTGTTTTTATTTATAAAACATGTCTACAGATGAATGCGGGCAGGACTGTGGTGAAGTATATTTCCCCTACAAATTCTTCTACTCTTGATAATAATGGACAAATAAGAAGGCAAAGAAACAATTTAAGATCGTACAAAAACACTAAATCTTACCAAGTATTTTCATCTAGTTTCTGTATCAAATGTCTTAGCTCACTTCAAATAAGACAAAACTACCTTTTCAGCAAAACCCAGGAGTCTGTTTTAAGTCAACGATTCTGTAATGTTGATGAAAAAGTGATAAATCTACTGGCAGATTTTTTTCACTTATAACAAGACATTATTCCCATGTTTTAAGTGAAATTGTGTTATAACATTATCAATATTAAGAAATTTTGATCTCCAATATACCGCTGAAAAGAAAAGTTACTTGTGAGTCAGTTTTGTCTCATTTCAAGTAGATTTTTGTTCTTGAAACTAGACAAACACACTTGCAGTGTAGTTATTTAAATCCCTTTAGCTTCTGCTCTTTGTTAAAAACTAAACAAAACACTGAGAGTGTATTAATTGCACGCGAATTCTTGCGGTCTCGTTTCCCGTGGAAGAGGCTTCGGTCGCACGCCGGTGCCGAATTGATCAAACATGTGCTTTGATCTGCTGCCGGATGGCAGCGTGACATCACCTGAAGTCAGCTTACAGATGAGGGCCTTACGATGCACAGACCCGGTTTCAAGCAGAGGCAGAGGCAGGGAGGCGGGCTGAGAGGCTAGACACACTGACCTTTTCCTCTGGACGTCATCGTATAGGTTGGTGGTTACCGGGAACACGCAACGCAGGTGTCGGCGACGTGTCGGCCGTGTTTTTGGGGGCCTCTCTGAGTCACCGGGCTTCCTGATTGAAAGGATTTCGAATGGAAATTCAGTCAAAACATTTCGCCGAGTTGTTGACGTGAAAACGGACTGAAAACAGGCCGAGCGGGGAGCGGAGCGCAGAGCAGTGTGTTGATGGCACGAGTTGTTGCCTAGCTGCGAATAC
Organism: Micropoecilia bifurca; assembly: GCA_903067075.1. Taxonomy (NCBI): domain Eukaryota; kingdom Metazoa; phylum Chordata; class Actinopteri; order Cyprinodontiformes; family Poeciliidae; genus Micropoecilia; species Micropoecilia bifurca. The sequence continues at coordinate 21,682 of CAEGAF010030966.1, read as the reverse complement.
TGAGCTAGATTGTGTCTGTGATTAATGAAATGTCAGAGCTGAACTTTTTGCTGCCCTCAAACAAACAGGTACAAGTATCCGGCTCTGTAAACAGTTTTACAAGACAGGAATGTTTAAGCAGAGCAGCTTATCAGAGGTTTTGTTAAATGATTTTTTTTTTTAAAGACAAGAAAGAAAGAGTTTTCCTTCTGAGCAGCACAAACATGTTTACATTCTCTGCTGATGGATGAGGTCGTGAGCGGCATCCTCACCGCAAAGGCTAAATAATCCCTTCTCGCTTCAAAGGATTTGCAAATCCTTTGTCGTTATTAATCTTCTTACTTGTTATTGGGACGTTTTACTCTTGTATCATGTCCGTAGAATGAAATAAAAACTGTGTGGCTGCCACTAGTTGTAAAAAGTGTTCACCCCCCGCATCAAAACCACAATCAGTTGGGTTTTATTGATGGGGAATTGTAACGTAGCCCACAATTATGAGCTGGAAATGAAATGATATATGGTATTAAACATCTGAAACGTGTGGCCTGCACCACCTGGTTCAGTATTGTGAAATACGTCGAGGCTTGCTGCTGTAATATAATAAATTGTGAAAAGTCCCGAAAATATGAATAAAGGCACTTGCTTTTCTGACCTTCTTTTCTTTTTTTCTCTTTTTTTTAATTTTGTTTTGCAGAAAAGTGAAGCTTTCAGTCATATAATGCGTGTTTGGTCTGCATGTGTGATGTTGTGCTAACTGAGACCGAAGTCCCACAGATTAAATTGTATTTTTTTTTTTCATTTGATTTGGAAAATTTAATCAGATCTTCTCAGACAAAAAAAAGAAACAAAAATCCAAGAAAAGTCAAAATAAAATAAAACAAAGATCTTTGGCGTGTCTCAAAATGTCCATAAAGAAATAGAGCTTTGATCGCAGAACATCCTCCTGCAATAACATGTTTACAACCTGAACATTTCCCCCACTGTGTGCTTTCATGTTTCTCTCCTGCCAGCAGACTCTGACCTCAGCCCAACAAAGGAAAACAGTTGTTTACCACAAAGTGAGGAAAGAAGCAGCAGAGACAAACGAATTGGGCAGGGGCTTCCTGTGGAGCGGCTGACCACCATCTTAACCCTCAGACGGGGGGAGAAACGTCTCCAAGAGCTTCATATGCAAACCAATTTGTCGCAGCGGCGACAAAGTTCTCCTCTGTGGAAGAAATTCCTTCTGATTGATAATTTTCTTCTCCCTCATTCTTTCAGGAAGTCTGGGCAACATTGTCATTCATTGCAAAATCCAAAAATACACCAACAATAAAAAAACAATAACTCAAGCAAAGTTTCACAGATTCAGTCTGAATCTCCTCAAGGAGAGTTTCAGATTGACAGTGCCATCTGCTGGTCAAAGAGCCAAACTACAAGCTTTGATTTAAAATGTTCACGGCTCCTGTTCTGATCAATTAAAGTCCCAATTTGATCAATTCTAGATCCAATCTCACAACAAAACAAAACATTTTTGTACATTGTTTATGTTTTATTGCGTACCATTTTCATTGATTGACTTTCTGATCCCGCTTTGGTGCAGCTGTGAACTTACGATCCCTGATTAGACTTGAAAGCTCTTGTTAGGGCTCAAAAAGAATTCTGTGAGAAGATTAAAAAAAGTGAAAGTAAAAATACAGAGATGTATCAACATATCAAATGGTGGGAATTAAGTACTTTTGTATACTTTAATCCTTTTAATCCTAAGAAGTGTTTTATAAAATCTCTCTTCCTCTGACGATTCCAGTTAAAGACCCATTAGAGTTTGTCACAGTACCAATAGCTACTTTTTTGACCACTTGATTGGCCAATATGCAGGTTTCACATAAACTATTATTGTCTAGCATAAAGGAGAGAGCTTGATTTTCTTTTCTACAGGTTGTCTCTCGTGTTAGATATTGTCATTACAGTGACAGTTTTCACAAATATGTAAAGACAAAAATCCATTTAACTGCAACTTTAAAGACCTGAAATATGTCTCAACGTATAAAGCTCAACCACATAATGTAGACGTTTAACCTTCCATACCGACTTTCTGGGACGAATTAACATTTTGATGACATTTAATATTTGGGTCGTATGTTGACAAAAGATAATTAAAAATAATTCAAATTAGAATTTAGCTTTTGAGATGCAATGCAGCTGCTCCCAGTTGTAAAAACAATACCTTGTTGCCACGGCTTCACATCATAACAACTGTCCGAAAGCAAAAAAAAGAAAAGAAAAAAAATCCTTCCAGCTGCACAGCCCCAAAAAAAGTGAATGATTTCTCACAGCTGTAACTTGAGGCACAATAGTTTTGCCTTTGTGAAAACATGGACTTCAGCTCCTCTAGTGGCAACAGATGGTATTAGATTTCACTCCTGATGACACCCTGAAAACAAGCCCTGCAGTGAGAGTCGTTATCATAATCTCCATCATAAATGCACACAAAACCGGCATAATACACCCTGACATTAAGTCTAATAAATCGCCTCACTGTCTGTCTCACACATTTGTTATCGGACAGACGCAAACCTCCGCAAACACACACCGCACTGCCACCTTCGGGTTGTCTATCCTCCCCCGTGAGTGTGTGTGGGAGGCTAGAGCCATCTGTGTGTCTGTGTGAGTGAGTCAGTCGTTGGTCAGACAGGCTGGCTTATTAAACCCACACACAGGCATCCATCCAAAAAAGACAACAGATTTTTTTATTATTTATTTTTTAAGCAAGCTTGACCCCCGTCATCAATGTCATACTCATGTGAAGAAGAAGAAGGCAGAGGTGAAGGGTGGCAATGTGCATGAAGTGAACCAGAAATAGAAGATGATTGAATCCAGCAGAGTTAAATTAGATCTAGTCATTGCTGACTAACACTGCAGCATTATGCAATGCAGCAGAGGCACAGAAACAACCCTCTGGATGTGATTTATGGTTCATCTTGATGTTTTTGTCTGCTTCGTTTTCAGTAACAAGCAAAAACTTTTAAGTTTTACTTTTATTTATTTTTTTTTACCACAAGTAAAGTCTCTAAAACAGCGGTCCCCAAAGTCGGTCCTCAAGGGCCGACGTCCTGCATGTTTCAGGTCTCTCTCTGGTTTAACGCACCTGGATCAAATGATGACTCATTAGAAGGTCTAAGAAGAACATCGACCTGCTGAAAGGGTTGTTACTACCAGCAGGGAGAGAACTGAAACATGCAGGATGTCGGCCCTCCAGGACTGACTTTGGACTCCCTGCTCTAAAACACCAGATGAAGCTTCTGAGGCTGCAAAATACCGCAGAACTGATGAAAGTGGAAACGTCAGTTTTCTTCTTTCAAGATAAATTCAATTAGTTTTGCATTTGGTGTCTTGCAAAGAATCTCAGTTCACTGGAGCTTTGGTGTGATAAAAAAGTTCCTAGATTTCCCCGTTCTCAACAGACCACTGTGTCTCCGTAGAGACCAAGTAGACTGGTATGCGACAAGCCGACACAAAGTTTCAGTTTGCAGAGACGCCAAGCTCTGCTGACCTTTCAGGTTTCATGAGTTTAACCCTTTGGAAGTGTGAACGTCGTCGCCAGAGTCGCATCAAACCTTACACCGGAAACCTCAGAGTCACTGCGCCCCTCTTCGTGGGGATCAGTGATAATGATGCTCCTGCTACTGAGCTGAGCATGAAGTGAAATCAGGCCAACCGGACCGGACAGCACAGGTCAAACACTTAAACTCCATCAAACTGAATTAGTCTGGATGTTGTTGACGAGCGAACCAGGGTCTAATTTTGCTGAAAACTCTTCCTTACATTTGCTCTGGAAGCTGAAAAGCAACCACCGATCTGTCTCAGTTTTGATATCACACATTTGTTACGAAGCAGCGCTTAAGAGTCCTGCTACGAATTTATCAACCTCGTCTCTGCGCGCCGTGGGCGTAATCGGGTCAGTGGAACTCTGTGCAGACAAACTTTAAATTATTGATCAGCTGTAGTCTGCCAGCAGTCCATCATCAGACCACTCGCCGTCACTGGAAAGCCTCGGTTTAATGAGTGCACTCTCAGATTTAATGGCTGTTCTGGCTTTTAAAGAGCGAAGATGATTGTTGTTATTGAACGCAAACAAGAAGCTCGTCTAACGATCATTAGGAAGATCATTAGAGAATGATCATCATCCGCTGTGGCGGCTCGGGAGCAGAGGTCGACTGAGTAGAGCAACCACAAGATCTGACTCAACGAGAATAGCACTACTTCAGCATGTTTTTACACAAGTAAAAGTAAAAAGTAACCGTCCAAGAAATGACTCGAGCAAGAGTGAAAATGTGTTTGTGTAAAACGGCTATTCTATCACACAAACAGTCAATCATTTCATATTTTAAAAATCATGTTTTTATGTAGTTATGTGGATTTTTTTTTTTGGTTGTATTTTAAGGACCAAAATGAAAATAATTCATTTTGTAACATAATTACAAAATAACAAAATCAGACCAAAAAAAAATAAATCAATAAATAGTCCAAATGAGTTTTTTTTCTATATAAAACTCATGAAAACTGCAGGTGTGTGTTTGTGTCTGGTGAATTTTTGGTTAAAACAAGTTTGTTCATTTTGTGAAGTTACTTGCCGTATTCAGGCATTTTACTCGAGTAAGAGCAGCGTCACTTCATAATAAAATTCCTCAAGTAAAAGTGCCGCGGTGTAAAAATTCTCCTAAAAGTTCTTTATTTCGCAAAAAGTAAATGTAACTGCTGGCTACTATGCAAACCCTGGAAAATCTGTTGAAAGTTCAATTACCCTCCTCGTCCTTTACCCAGCAAACCTGGCCTTGGTACAAGAGTGGCAGGAAATGATTGTTGAAAGGAAAACTATCAGAAGTCACATTTTTGTCGTTTGCCAGGCAAAAACACTGACTCCATTTTTTTTATTAAATCCTTGTGAAAATCAACTCTATTGATCACCCTCCACATCCGTCTGTAGTTGAAATGTATCAGAAGCAGCATATGATTTTAATCGAACAGTATAAATTACTTTTCATTTTCCAAAGTGCGAAAAGGTTTTTTTGTGTCTCCAAATGTTTGAATGGTCCAGCCAAAGTCCAAGAACTCAGCCACTGACTGAATTCTCTCCTATCCCCTGCTCACAGCTACACGTTTGCAGTTTGTGTCACGTTTACAAAGTCCCAGTTATATTCAGGTCAAATCAAATCACTCTGTGATATCGCTGGATTGTTGATGCTCACATCGACTAATGTCAGCATCAAAGCGCCGCGAGTTACAGGCTAATCTGATCAAAAATAGAAACGAGAGTTTCACTGAATGTTTTCAAGCAGCAAAACTTTGAGTTGGATTTGAATCATCGCGTTTCCAAGCCGGAAAACAACAAAATAATGTTTTTGTCTCTTTTCCTCAAATCTGAAAGAGTGTCTTGCACTTCAGCTCCGCGAATAGAAAGCAGCCTCGAGGCTCTCTGTGCGGTTCGGCTCGACTGCTGACTGTGCATTGTATAACAAATCGAGGCACACTTCTCCAAAATCCAGCTGGAACTGGAAAAGTGTGGCGCTGATAAGCAACAATAGGGACGCCAACAGCCACATGATTTGATTTGACCGAAGCGTCGCCGTAGTTCTGGGGCCGTCGCTCTGCTGGCCGAGGCCAATGGACGTCGCCACACTGGATCCTCACAAGTTGAATTTGTCGGCTTGCTTTGAGGAAGACGTTTCGAGCGCAGCACGCTTAGAAACCACGCGGACAGAGAAACTCTTGAGTTTTGCTTCCGTTTTTGTTGCGTCTTTTTCTCTTCCTGACGGAGGATTCATGCTTTTATCAGTTGTTGCTTCCCAATGTCTTTTGTGTGTCTTCAACTATAGCTCAAAGAAACACGCATTATCAGTTTAAGGATAACATGTCACAGTTCTGAAAACTGTGTTCATTCCTATGTAGCTGAGTTTTCAGTCGATCATTCATTTTACTGTCAATAAAATCTTAAAATATATTTGCTCAATAGAACCTCGTCAGTTTGGTGAGGGTTTTTTATAAGAAACTTTGGAATGAGGTGGTTCTGAAGCTGCATCAGAACAAAACTGCGGTGGAAATATATATACATAGTTTTTATGTGATCAACAACCGCATGTCACTGCTGCCGGGAAAGACGAAGACAACAGGATGCAGCATGAGGACGATGGCGACCATGTTTTTTAATGACATCTTATGACTTTAATTGCGTTTCTGCTGCAATTGTGCATATTTTTGTGCAAATTTGTAATGGAGACGCAGCTACCATAATCATCAAAATGTCAAAAAAATAAGGGCTTGAAATATTTCTCTGTGTGTAATGACACAATATTATATATGAGTTTCATTTTCTGAAACGAGTGACAAGAAATGTTAAACTATAAAACAAGAGGAGGCAAAGAGCAACACGACCATCGCTATGGGACTCTGACGTTCCAAGACGTGATTTCAGTGATTTTTTTCCTTTTTTTTTAAATACAAGCTGTCTGATAAAAATCTAATGTATTCTGGACATATATGTTCATCCAATGCTGTATTCCCAGTCTTGAAACATGGAGGTGGCAGTGGAGGCATCATGACATGGGGGAACCATTTTTGCCAGCGCAGGCAAGGAAACCTGTCAGAAATGAGAAAACTGATGAAGCCAAACACATGGCAGGTCTGGTTTAAGATCCTTAAAAAGCTTGATGTTGATGTGAAAAATTAGTCGAGATGTAACCGAAGCATCAACTCGTGTGAGATGAAAACTCTGAATACAGTATTCAAAACGTGTGGATATTATCGCACGGCAATGCATGTCTTTAATAAACTCCTGAGCTCATTTGCGGTTGCGCAAATAACCCTCAAAGGAAGTCATGAAAAAGCCCCTGGGGAGAGCAGAAGTTTCAAATAGAGAACTATGACCTCCAACAGGCTTGTTGCGTTGAGTGAAGTCAATGTGGGCCTGCAGGATTTATCAGATTTCTGCACTAGTTACACAGCCTGGAGGTGATGTAAGCACCTTTGACCTCCAGCAGTAAGCGGCTCACTGAGGCGCGCGCACACACACACACACACACACACACACACACACACACACACACACACACACACACACACACACACACACAAGCAGCGACCGGTTCGTCACATGACCAGCAGCGTAAAGCCCAGTCTGCCTGTGCGTGTTTGGCTCCTATTTCCGCGTTCAGCCACAGGACTGAATGAGTCTCTACCAACACCGCCTCCTCCACCGCAGCAGCAGCAGCAGCAGCGGCTCCGTTTCCGCCGCCTGACGCAGAGAACCGCGTCCCCGCATCGCTCCGCCGTCCGCAGCAGCAGCAGCAGCAGCAGCAGCAGCCATGCTGACGCGGGTGAAGACGGCCGTGGCCAGCCTGATGGGAGGCGTGATGGCCGGAGGGTCTAACGGAGACCATCCCGGCGGCCCGGATCTGCCGCTCAAATTTCCGTACAGCAGAGCGGAGTTCCTGGGTCTGTCCGCCGACGAGGTCGAGTGCTCGGCGGATCACATAGCGCGACCGATCCTGATCCTGAAGGAGACCAAGCGGCTGCCGTGGGCCACCGGCTACGCGGAGTGAGTAAAAACCTGCGCGTCCATCTTTTCTTGCATCCTTTGGAAAGTGAGATCAGTCGGGCGGGTGTAAACACAAACACCAGCACGCTTTTCTCATCGGCCTGCTGTGTGTGTGTGTGTGTGTGTGTGTGTGTGTGTGTGTGTGTGTGTGTGTGTGTGTGTGTGTGTGTGTGTGCGTGCGCGCACTTAGATGTGCAGATGAAGAGCGGCGGGTCTTTCATAATCCATTTCGATCAAGATGTAACGTTAGACATGATTGTGTTGAATATAAAGTTCAAGGCCATCGCAACGAAAGACGCGGGGTTTTCCTTTCTCTCTCTCCCTGCTTCAGTTTAAAAAAATCATTTCATGATCATCACTTGACCTAATAACCTACTTATTTCACATCATCCGCTTGGTTCTTTAAACAAACAAACAAACAAAAAAATGAATCCAGACTTCATTGTTCATCTTTTTCTGTTATTTGATATATTCCATCTTTGTGCCTGTGGGGTAATAATGTCGGATGTGTTTACTTTGCCTGTTGGAGGCACAAAATGAAGTGGAAATGTTTCCAAATCTAGGAGAGCAAGATTTTTTTTTTAACATTGTCTAAAATATGCAGCTTGTGCTTCACTGATGGAGCTTGTACCTTTTTAAAGAGAAACTGGAAAACGTGATAGAAATGTAACCATCAGGGGGAAACATCTGGCATTTTATTAAGGTTTTTGCGTCTAGCTGTTTATTTACATCCATCCATCATTTTTTAGTCCTCATTTTATGTGAATCCTGAATTTCTATATCTGATGAGTTTCACTTTGGCTGTTTTTCATCAGCTGGTAGAGATTTAGTTCTTTTTTTAAGTTCAGCTCATAAATGTAAATCATTTTGGGGTTTGATTGTCAGAGGTGTGATTGTAACTTTAGTGGCTGATGAAGACGAGTGATCGTCCAGTCGGAGCATTTCATCGGCACCTTTCTCTCCCCATACATATTGCGATTGGCAGACATCCTGCATTGGGCCCAAGCTCCTACCTCGTTACAGAGCTCAGATACCAGCTCAGTATGACATTTGACCCTTTACTTTCCCACAATGACGTTTTCTTCAAAAGCTGCTATGATCGCAGCGAGTGCGTTTCCTTCCTTCTCGTTGAGTCATAGTTGTTTATTTTTGGTAAAAGCAGCGTCTGCAGAAATCCCCCCAGTCTTTCTCTAGCTAATCTTTTGAAGTTGAGCCATCCAGGTGTGAGGCCTGTTGAGATGAATGTCAGAGGTAATTTAATATTCTTGCTTGCACAGCTTTAAAAGGAGGTTTTATGAACGTCTATTGTGATAAAACTGACAAAATAACATGTAAAAGAAGAAGAATAAAGACACGACCAACGTGATCTTCATCAAGTCTTTGGAAGACTGAAAATAACAGCCTGTTGATTTTTAATCAGGAAACAGCATTCTGCTGTAAAATAAGCTAAATTATCAATTAGGAACGTACAAATAAATGAGAAAGCCAACAATTACTCAAAATGGCCAATTTAGTTATTTTCAACAAACACCTCGACTCTTGTTTCGTAGAAAAGAAGTCAAGTCACAAGCTAAAAGTAACCATCCTTGGTGCTGCTAAATGCCGTCAGCTGTTTGTGATAACCGAGTCCAACCAGAGTCTAACTCTCCTTTACAGATTTGTTTTAATTCAGCCACGTTGAGCTCATTATACGAGCTACTCCTCAATTTGCACTGAGGAGTAGCTGGTGAAAACTAACAAAGGAGCCATGTTGTGATGACTTCCTGAAGGCGGAGTTTCAGAAAAAGCAGGAGTTTTTAAAGAGACACAATCCAAATTTCAAGGTGTGAAATCACGATATAAAATTTCTTTTAAGTCATTTTTTTGACTTAAAAGAGCCAAAGCATTGTGAGAAACGTGGTCTTCAACGTTAGTCGACATGTTGCTTATAAGCCGATGTGAAGAAAACAAAAAGATGAAGTTTGAACAAAAATTAAGAAATTAAATAAATAAGATGTAAGGAAGCCACTGGGATAAATAATCTGGTTTTTGAAAGGTAAGTTGTAAAGGGTTTTGATAAAAACGTTGCTTCACTGGGAGGCGTTTAGGATCACTGTTGCTAACCGTGTTTCCATCGACATTTATTACACATCGCTTTAAGGTTGATGGAAATGACAAAATTCAAAATAAAGTCCTCAATTTCTCTCGCTTGAGGTCGTTTTCATCTTTTCCGAAAAAGAGTTAATGTGCCGAAGGGGAAATGGAAGCATATTAACTGAATAAGTTCCAGCTTAGGTGGGTTTGTACCTTATTAGGGCCACAAAACACTAAAAATGTCCAAATCTCTACCTTCAGTTCATTGGGGAGGACTCTCCATTATCTCTCCATGTGTGATCCATAGTTTGCGGCATCTAGATTTTGTTTATTACAGCCACGTGTAGCGTCAACGTCTGACATCACGCATTGCGTTGTTTAGTTGATTTGCTCCACACCAATAGCTGGAATCGCAACTAAGCGTAGCTTTTACCCCGTTTTAAGTAAAATACCCATTTGAAAGCTGCTTTTGTTTTTAGTCACAGGCTACATTTTTTTTTATCATAACATCTTTGATGACCTGAATCTGAAAACGTACGTAATTTTTCATGGCTCTACACATTAAAGTCAGCATTTACAAGTACAAATTGCAACAACTTTTGTTCTGAATTAAAATATTTGGATCAAGTCGTCTTTATCTGCGAGAATTAAAATCAGAGATGGTTTTTCTTCTTCTTTAGTGAAGCCAGGCTGTGAGGTTATTCCTGTGTCAGTCCCTGGAGATGCAGGAAGAGCAGCTCTGCTATTCTCAGGGTGATGATGCCTGTTTGAGGATCTGGACCAGTGAGCAGGATCATTCAGATGGACCAGTGGTTATTGCTCACTCTTATCTCAAGTGTGCATATAAGCCCCGCTCCCAACTTTTGCAGAGTGTTTGCTTCTTCTGCATCTCCTCTACCCCCGCAGTTGTTTTTCCACTGAGGAAAATCGACCTCTACTGCTGTTTTTGTTTGCTTTTATTTATTTTTTTGTTTGCAGAGCGGAGCGGGGAGTTGGGTTTATGCAAACAGAACAGGGCAGCACACCTGAAACATCAGCTCAGTTCAACAGCAGGAGGTTCTGGTACTGGTTACACAAGTTGGCGCTAAAACAGATCTATAAAACGGCGGTCAGTGGAAACGATCCGTCGCGGTTTTAGAAATCTCTGCTTCACTGATTGCTTCACAGATCCGAGCCGATGTGAAAATGAGCAGCTCATTGACAGGGCCAGCTAAGACTTTGACAGATTTCTCAAACTGTTGCTTTTTGAATGTTTAAATAAAATTTTTAAAATGCTGATTAAAAAAATGCATGAGTATTATCTTGGCTTCCACAAGAGAAAAGAGAATTACTTGCATTTAAATGGACAAGTTATGGTACTATGGTGATGATGCTAAAAGTGATAATGAATAAAAATCTTGCTTAGGTGACTGTGTGGCACAGTATCCATAGTGCCACAAACACAAAAACTGTTCTTTTGTGTTTGTGTGATTGAATCTGCACAGATTGACTGTATTCAACCATATTTTCAAATTTACTGATATTTATGGAAAGCATAGAATTAGACTTAATAGATCGGGTTCATTACCACCAACGCTCAATCTGGATTTTCTTTTTCTTTTCAATATCGGGACTGATACAATATTAATATCGGATCGATGCATTTCTGCCTGTAATCCAGCATCACTGTAGATTAGGGAGTCCAAACATGTACTGTTTGTTTCTTCAATCTTTTAGTATTTATAAAGTCATCTTGTAGTCATTCAACATTTAATTTATCATACAAGAGTCTGATAACAACTCATTTTCATTATTTGAACTCCCTCAGATTTCATGCGAAGGAACATGCAGCCTTCGCGTTCCTCCTTGAACACTCTGGTTGAGCTGTTTTTCGTTCTGCTTCTTTAACCTGAGCCCAGACAGCTGTACAGTCCAAACCTCATCTCTAGCAGATCCGTCGTATCGATGGAGCAAAGATCAGCTGCCACAAGGCTTTGTCCTCCTGCTGCTCCTATATTTGTTTTATTTTTTTACCTACCGATCCACAACGGTTAATGCACAACCTCAGCAGCTGTAAGATCAATAACCAATCAATAGGTTTCTCTTCAATATAAACACAACTTTCCACCTTCTGGTTTGGTTGTAGCAGCGTTTCCAGCTCATCGCAGAGAGTTTATCCTTCAGCTCTGACTGCAGTTTCTATCCTTCTTGGCTCTTTGCCTTCTGCTTTTGTGCGTTTTTTTTCTTTTACTTTCATTGTTTTACTCCTACATATTTTGCGTTCTTATCAAAAGAAGCAACACAGTAGAAGGGGGCTAAGAGGAGGCACATGAACAGCATCAGTCACAAGACTCGGCACATGCTCACCGCCTGCATCGGAAGGAGGGATTGGCCGATTTCATTTCAACCTGGAAAGTGAAAAACATAACATTTTAGGTTTATATTTTCAGCAGGGCTAAATTAAAGATTAAATGATGACTGTTGAAAAACTATTATAAGCAATTAGACAACAAGGATGATTTATTTATTTGTATTTTTTTTTTATAACTAACCCTAAAAACCTATCAGCACTCGTAGCCTCCGGGCTTTTCACCCCAACTTTTGTTTGTGCAGCAAGTAGCAAAAAAGTGAACCAGGGCAGCCTGCAATTCACAACATCCGCTGCCAATTGATCCGCCTCCCATGTTTTTAAAGTTCGCAGTCTGCAAGATGTCAAACAAAGCTCCCATGTAGTTCCTACGGGCTGAACGCCTTCCGGAGCAGCAGTGGAAAATTTCAAGGAGAATCAACCTGTGTGGATGAAGGCAGAATGAGCAGCAAGTCTGCACACGGCTGAAACACGGTGCTTTAATATTTGACAAACAGCGTTAAATAAGTCACTGCATGTCAAAGTATTTACCCCACGTTCAGCTGCTCAACTCGTTCCTTGTTGCATTCTTGGCAGTATTTGCACCCCTTTTAAGTTTTGCTACTTTGTCAGGTTACAACCAAAGACGTGATTTCTTTAAGGCTTTCAATCATTCTACATTTTAATTCCCTTTTTAAACTGTGTTAAGATCTTCTGGCTAACTATTTTACAGCTTAACCATGGCAACAGAGATGCACATACTTTTAAAAGTAATATTTAAACATCATTGTTTTAAGTTACATTTCCATCTCGGCTCGTATTTCCCGTCTCTTTCCTTAGCGCCAATACATCGTGTATTCCTAGTAATATTTGAATGTTGATTTAGCAAAATATGAAAAAATTTAAACTATTGATGCTGATGTAAAAACAGAAGTATTTCTCTTGTTGTTTGTACTTGGTTTAAATCGATTGGAGGAGCAAAATAAAACGCATCTGGATGACAAAAACTTCCTCTGCAGCATCAACTGCATGAGTGTTTAAGATCGGACCGCTGACGACGTAATCGGGGTCGAGTCCAGGAAGCGGAGTAACCCAATGCAACCGGCTCGTCTTCTCACGGTGGAGATGAAAGGCCGGCGCTGAGGTCGTGACCTCGCGGGGTCAGCTGAGCGTCGCTCCCTGCGGAGGTTCGCTCTTACGCAACCCGCAAAACGTGGCGTATAAGAGCCACGGGGTTCTGCCGTTTTTACTGGCTACGACACAGCATCGTGTTTTCTATTGTTTTATAACTGCATGCTCTCAAGGAATAGCTCTGAGTTTATAATTTGTTGTAAAAGGCTGTCAGGAGTTCATCCTGGTCTTCACTCTGCACTGAGGCGAAAAGATGAGATTATCTTAAAGGAGCATGGGTTACCGTTAGACAAAACACAATGAATGTGCATCATAAGTTGTTTTTTCAGGTGTTATGTAAACTGTTTTAGTTGTTACAACAGAGGAAAGTGAAGCATTTCTAAGTTGCCATGACTCTGACACCAATTAAAATCAGATTTACTGGGAAGAGCAGCACAGCAATTTTTCCGTCAGGTTGATGACCCGGAGTGTTTTCTCAGCTGCAGATGAAGAATGTCCACTCATTAGATCTTATCCTTATGGCTGCTAATGAATGCTTAAATTAGATTTGTGCAAACAATGCTTAACATTTCTGTTGCCACGACAACATTTGACTTTTTTTCTTTGATCACATAACCATACGCTGCAAAAAACAACAAAAAAAACACCTGAAAATCTTACAAAATTATTGATTTCTACAGGCAGACTATTTCACTTATAGCATCGGAAGAATGTCTTATTATAAGAGAGATAATTTGCCAATTGAAATTGTACTTTTTAGTCAATATTAATGCCTCGTATCTTGCTGAAAAGTTACTTGCAAGTTAGTTTTGTCTCATTCCAAGCGCACTAAGGTATTTGCACCAGAAACTAGACAGAAAATACTTGGTAACAGTTTGTGTTTTTGCAGTGCATGGTTGCTATTTCATATCACAACAATTTAGTCCTAAAGACAAAGACCGATTATCTAGAGTCGAGCTAAATTTAAGAAAATGAAAGCAGATACTGATTCGTAAAGTTTTGTTCTTTCAGCACCTGGAAGACCAGTTTGAAAAGCTGCTACAGCTTATTTACAGATCCAGCAGGAATGCAGAGTTACTGTGACCCAGTGCTTTTCCAGGGCTGCAACATCAGATCCCAGCTGCAGCATCTGACAGCTGTTCAGTTTGCAGTGTTTGAGGTTTCTGTTCCCTTTGCCCTGCATGAGTGGGAATGTTTTGTAAGTGAAATTTCTCTCCTTTTTCTAAGATTGCGTCGCTTCTTGTGTGCAAAGAACAATAATAAAGGCTCAGATTAAGTTTGGGTGAGTTTGGTGGGTTTGTGGGCCTCCTTAGACAGAAAATAGCATTTCTATCTAAAAAAAATTAAATTAGTGTTGACCTTGTGGGGGGGCGGGGGGAAGCACAATTGTGTGAATTGTTTGATTGGTAAAATGTAACGATTTAATGTATAACTATGCTTCGCTACCTGCAGATATGGCTATCTTGCAGATATTGGGTATCATGCAAAGCAAAAAGTCTGACTATGTGTTTTCCAAATGTATCATGAAATATAATAACATTTTATGAATGTATTTATTGGTAGGTTTTGTTCTGGCTAGTGCTAAACAATTCTAAAAGAGTAAACATTTTATTTAAAGGAGTTCCATCACATACATTCTTACAAAGTTTTCCATCCTTGTTTCTGCTGAGTTTTTATTGTTTACGTGTGTTTGACCATCATTGTGTTACACTGGTGATCTAAAGCACTGCCTTCCATTCCTTCTTCTGTCTCCATGTAGGGTGATCAATGCTGGGAAGAGCACCTTAAACGAGGACCAGGCCTGCTGCGAGGTGCTCATGCTCAAACGGAGGCCTCTGGAGAGCTCAGGGCCAAACCGAAACCCCGCAGCCCGTCGGAGGTCTTCCCTGCCCAACGGAGAGGGACTCGGCCTCCGGGACGGCAGCGTGAGTGAGACGGACAGAGATCTCTAATATGTCACACAAAGTCTTAAGATAAAAGTTCAGAGTTCTGTAGTCTGTGAAAGGCCTCAAGTGGTCAAACAGTTTGGGGTTAAATTAATGTGTGAATAAATCTGGACCCAGTGCCTCGTCAGCCAACAAAAATAGTACCCTTCCTTCTTTCAGCAAGCTAAGGCGAGTGAGTCTTCGTGAGCGCAGATAGAGCATATGCATTGTCTAGAATGAGATTAAGGGGGCATTAACATGAGTCTTTTTTAATCTGCTTCAATCAAGCTCTAGTTCGCTTGTGTACAAAGTCCGGTTCGATTGGGTGAGGTGTGAAATCATAACTGGGCTTTGACACGGACCAAAAAAGCAAACTGGTCCAACTAAAAACCTCGGTTTTGGTTCGGCTTGGTTCGAAGTAAACTGGCATAATTCGAATGCATATGTGAATGCCAAGTGGACAGAAGGCCGCTCCAAAATCAGGAAGTGGACTGTAGCGTAGGGAATTCTGGGTAAATGCAACCAAAACATTGCGCTTATGGGTGAAAAAGACCACAGTTTTTTGCTGCAGATAAAACTGGTCAAATTTGATGCTACTCCATTTTTGTTCACATTTTTCAATCAAGGAAGTTGTGCTTATGTCTTCTTCTGAGGTTTTAATGCCGTTTCCTTCAGTAGTTCTTGGTGCAGTGTTTGTTTTACAAAGGGTTTGGATTATTTGCCTCAGTGCAGTGTGGAAGTGAACCGCACCAGCTTAAAATGTAACAAATGTTGCAATTTTGCTCTGCAGTCAAACAAAGGTTACCAGATTACTGGGTGTGAAAAACCCCTAAAACATGTTATTTTTTTGGTCGTTACTGCAGCAACTGGATAGCAGTTACATTCCTTTCAAAGCAGTGGTGTAAATATATCCCGAGTCGTGACGCACATCCCACAGAATCTTGTAACATGGCCCAAAAATCTGTAGCAATTTGACTTGGATCAGACGCATAGCAAGTCGATTCTGGCTATTGCAATGTGAGTGTGAGAGGGTTGAAAACTACAGGAAGTACATAAAAGAAGTGACGGACATGACATCCATATATCAGTGAGAGTTAAAACGGTCTGCAGGCCCGACTGTCCCCTCAATCCGTCCAACACGCAGCTCATTGGAGCCTCGACCGACGCGTCCTTTCCATATCCCATCGGCGGTCAGCAACTCTTGCATGCGAATCAGCCCTGAAGTCTGATCTTGTTGCAGTTGGAGGTGCATTGTGGACAGTTCTCCAAAATGATGTGTATCATCCTGTACTAGACAATCCCCACTGTTTGTTTTTGTGGAGCAGCTTTGACATATATTCATTGACTTGAGTTGACGCTGTCTCTGCTCTGCAGTTTGTCTGGTTTTGTAGCAACAGAAAGTAGCCCTGTGTTACATTTTCTCTCAGTCTGTTCTTACTTCACATGAGATCGCCAGAAGCCAACAGCAAATACATGCAAGAACCTCTCATGACTCACTCCTGCAGTGCCTGTGGACCGATATGAGAACTGGAGAGCCTCTCTTTGCCTCCCGGAATCATGTTGTAGAATCTGCCTGTGCTATATTTAGAAAACCCGGCTTTTTGCTCTCTGGATAAACACAGAGCATAAAACTCAAACTACGGCTAGAGCACTCTGCGGTGCAAAGTCATGTTCTGTCTTTGAGGGCTGTGTAGCGCCTGGCGACTTCGTATCAGAAGATCTTAGATTTACTGTGTTTTGTGAAGACGACCGACTCGAAGGGTAACGTGAGTGAGTCGCATCGCACGGGAGACTCTGTTCAAACCTTATGTGGGAGGCAGAGTCTTTGAAAATCAACAAAGAGGACAGGATGCGCACATGTGTTACATCATACTGGACTTGTTAAATCCTGCAAAATGCAAGAGTGGAACTAAAGCAAAGGGGTAGAACAGACAGAGCACACAAGGTTCTTACAGTGATGGACAGACTATGCATAAACACTGACTATTAGTCATTTGTGCACACAAAATATAAAGATCTTACACCTTTCTTTCTACTTTCTATATGTTTTCTTGACTTCTGTACTGTATTTTTCCACAATTTTCTTTTATTTGCATTCATACAGCATAAAATTACAACCCTAAGTGCTCTGTACTTATACCTTTACATACACAAAACCAGTGAAATGCTGTGTTTATTCGGACGCCTTTTTGCCAAAACCGGCTTTTAATGTCTTCAGCTATCTGAATTTCGAGGATTCTCTTGACTCGATTGTCTACTCTTCACATTTTTTACCAAGCTTTCACAAAATCCTGCCCAAAACCTCCAGATCTGAGTAGATCTGTGGAATGAAAGATTGACGATTACAAGATTTAAATGCAAAATGATCACTGATGTGACGATCATTGTTCTTCCTTGCATCCAGGATGGCTCAGAGGATCTTACCTTTCACTACTGGGCGCTGTTCGACGGCCACGCTGGTTCTGGAGCTGCCGTCATGGCGTCTCGTCTTCTCCATCACCACATTGCACTGCACCTTCAAGAGGTGATGGAGATTCTGTGCACACCCAACCTGCAGCCGCCCACTTGCCTGGATGAGGAACCCGTCAATCACCTCCTGTCCGCAACGTCCAACCGCGCCCTGTCCAGGGCCGCGTCGCTACGAGGAGCCGCGGGCGCCCCGGGTTCGCCCAGCGCCCCGCCACCAACGCGCTTCTTCACCGAGAAGAAAGTTTTGCAAGAAAGCCTGGTTATCGGAGCCATAGAGAATGCCTTCAAAGACATGGTGAGTTTACAGGTTGATGACAAATACATGCTGTGGTCCTGCCGGTGGAGTTTTCCTCATTGTGAGTAGGAAGTCAGGTATTTAATTTACTGATTACTTGAAAGGAATGAGTGATGTCCCAATCAATATGATTGAATTGACAAGTTAGTTTGAGAGGCACCAGCAACCCCACTAAGAGACAACGGTGAAAAGAAAATGGATGGGTGGAAGTTTGTTTGAGCCCCTCTAACTGATGATTTGCAGGTCAGATATTGAAAAAGCGGAATTGTTTTTTCCGTATGGGACAATAAAACCCAGACAAAAGGTGAGTCTGGGTTTTATTGCCTGTATCAAGGAAGCTGCAGTGTTTGTTGTACTGAATTGATGAATCAGGGCACAGTTTACAGTGATGAGTTTGGGTTTTCAGGCGATAAAAGCCTGACTGTGCATTTCCACTAACTGTTTTTTGATTAGTTTCTGGGGGTTTGAAAGTACTGCGATTGAAGACACAATAGTGTTTAAGTAGAAAAATAATAACGCATGGATTCCCCCAGGAACACAGAATATTCCCTGCAGAGTTGCTTATTTTCGTTGCACTGAGATTCTGCCTTTGAAAAATACACTGTCAACGTTTTTTGCCAGCTAATTTCGCAAAACCATTTCAAACGTCTTTCATGTGCACATCTGCAGCTGCGACCACTTAAACAATATATTGGAAGTTTAGCTGTTTGTCTGATTTTTCTGGTTAACTCTTGTACGTGCGAGGACTGAGGCAAACGATACCAGTGATACAGGTGTGGGGTCGGTTGGACCCAATTTGTAAACACAAGGGTTACGTAATTCCATATTTCTAGTGTTGCACGTTGAAGTCCAACACCTGGTTTTCAGATACAGTGTAACTTTCAGGTGATATTTTGTTGCCTATGGATTTAAAAGTATCAATATGTTTTAAGGAGTGCCGACTCAAAGGGCAAATACTACATTTCACTATTCAAGCTGCACTTATAAACCCCTACAGCAGTATCAAGTTCTTCTGGCCTCTGGGAGCAGAGAGATGTGCTTCTTTGTTTTGGCCACTAGATGGCAGTACACAGTAACGTTTTTACCAAACCGGTAGGTCAGAACAAGATTGACGAAAATGACAATTAATTCTTCGTGTTTGTTGAAAATGAGAGCTAAAAAAAACTCGGTTGATTGGTTTGTTTGTGTTTGTGACGATGATTTTGATATAATTACCTAAAAATATATTTCTCTATAGTGCAGTAATGTCATAATTTAAAGAAGTACAGTCAAATAAATAGGTATTTTGCATGCTGTCTTTCTTTCAGTTTCTGTCATTTTGCTTCCTGTGTTTTCCATGTCAGGAGACATTAATTCTCCCCTCGTCATTATTAGGTTTTACATTTTAGTTTCAGGATTCCAGGCAGTTTCAGGCTAAATTTAAGTTATTTTGGCTGGAAACAAAGCATCTTAACTTAAGTATTTAAACATATTTTAAAGAGATAATAAGTGCAAGGGAATGTATCAACACAGTTTGGGGTTTTCTCCACAGCTCTCAATTTTCTGTGCAAGATTCACGTCAAACTCATACTTAAATCTATGTAATTTGATTTGATAAGCAGTGAGAAAAGTAAACCTATAAAGCAGAATGAAGTTGATTTCTGGCCTTTTTAACAATTGGCGTTTTATTTCGAATTTATGTGATGGACCGAAAAAGAATATTTCATAACTGCAAAGTGGAGGGAGAATGATTAAAAAAAAAGCCCTAATTTATACATTTTTTTCACAAATAAAACTACTGAAAAATTGGGTAAACATGGAAAGCTGACCAAACAAGCAAACATGTTAATTCAGCGGTCTGGCTACATTCAGAGCCTCAGGTCGGATCTGATGTCTGTGTTATTTTAGCAGCTTTTAATAATCTGCCGTTTTCCAGTTTTCCACCAGACTTTCCTCAGGGCCGTCTGTCTTGCCTGTGTTATGTCTCAGCTTTGACTAATTAGTGAAAAAATGATTAATTCAGTTAATTACCTGCCACTCTGTCTGTCACCTGGGTTTTCCATCATTTACTGACAGCCGTTTCTCGCCGTTCCGTGACTTATTTCTTTCCATTTCCTGCTTTTGGGGCTCACAGCTTTTGGGTTTCTATCAAAGCCTCAGACGGAAAGAAAGTGGCTTAAACGTTACTTTGAGGGCACAAAATCCCACCTTAATGTAGAATCAACAAACTATGAAATACAAGATCAGCTCATGATTGAATTAATATGGAAAGGTTCCATTTAACAGAAATGCACCGATCAGGGTTTTGCCTCCTGATACCGATTTGGAAAACGTTTTGCATTTAATGAGCAGGAGAAAAGAAATCCATAGAGAAAATTTGGCTAACTAATTGGTGGAAATCATTAATTCAGTTCATAATCATAAATGCTTTTGCACAGCTTTTGGTATGTTCCTCAAGTTCAGGGTCTTTTTTTTTTCTCTGAGAGCTGGGATGTTCTTCTTCTTGATATTTCAAAATCGCAGTTCGTCCCCGCATTAATAAACCATGATGCAGGCAGATTATGAGCCAGTAGATGGATAAAAGTTTTCTGGGAGTACTTCATGATCCTGAGCGTCTGTTGGACTTCTGCCTTCTTAAAGCGCAGTGTGCTTCTTTGGCCACTAGGGGGCCTCTCACATCAGGATCTGGGGAAGTGGAACTCTTCCTACCTCCCACATGGATCCAATTGTTTACAATGCCACAGGGAGGCAGAAGAAAAAGCATCTCCACAGTACGATGTTGCCACCACCGTGTTTAGCAGTGGGGATGCCGTGTTCAGAGTGATGTGCTTCTGTTGCATGTTTGCCACTTGACTTGTGATCTGTACTATTTCAGCTTGCAGACTATGTTTGTATAGTGCGATTGAGAACAGCATAATAAATGCAGATAATATATCCTATTATGCCCAGTTGATTTTTCACAGGAACAACTTAGCACTTAAAGCAGGTTGAATATTTGTAAAGCCTGACTTTGTTACCATCAGACCCTGTCCTCTAATCAATCGGTTAATCAGTTTTAAAGATTTGCCACATTTTGCAGATTTTTCATTCAACCACTTAAGCTTTTTCTTGTAATTAATACATTAAAACATGCAAATGAATACCGTCAATTTTTTCTCTTTTTTTTCTTTTACATAAGAAAATAAATAAACATTCTGTTGCCTAAAATGCAACAACCTGATTCTTTTAGTGAGCACTTGATCATTTTTACAAAGGATGCTAAAAAATCCTTCTAACATCAACATGTCAAAAGCTCGGCTCTTTCTGCTCAGGTAAACATCAATACCCTGTAGTGATGATCTTCCATTTACGTTTTGCATTAACTTATTGAAAATTGGTCAGCAAAAGGTGCTTGAAAGGAGATTTTGTTTTACAGAATTTAAACCAGGTAAAGCTAAAACCTGCCATTTGTGGAGTTCTAGGTTTGACAAATTTTACAGGCAGAAATGTTTTTTTCCATATTAAATATGAATTTAATATGGAATGGAATTTAGTTTTGGCTTATTTGCTGCTCTGAAGGTGTTATTCTTTCAGGACATTACCTTTTTTTAGGGCCTCTGTACACCTTTTATAGATTGATGATTGATTGATTGCTAAATCATTTGACAATTTATTTTTTAAATAATGAATTAAGTGAATTCATCACAATTAATTCACTTAATTGTTTCAGCCCTACTAAGCAGATTTTACATTTTCTTTGTTCAAAGATTCAGATTTCATGGATTCTTGTTTTGTTCTCAGTAGTTTGCAGCAGTATTTTATGTACAATCTTTGTCTTTAGACATAATATTGACATCTACAACAGTGAGCTTGCAGCAGTGTGTGTGTGTGTGTGTGTGTGTGTGTGTGTGTGTGTGTGTGTGTGTGTGTGTGTGTGTGTGTGTGTGTGTGTG
>CAEGAF010030948.1:0-23354 GCA_903067075.1 Micropoecilia bifurca | reverse complement strand
GTTTTGTTTAGTTTTCTTCTTGGAAAAGTTATCAAAAACAAGTTTTTGTCTAAATTAAGGTGAATTCATGGTTCCTTTTTCCACATAATGTAACAGTAGTGTTTATGATAAAAAATAAATAAATAATAATTATGTGATCGGTATCGGGTATCGGAATCGGCGATCGGCCCTCAGGGGTGATCGGTATCGGTAGGAAAAAACCTGATCGGCACATCCCTAATCACAATGCATCATCATTTTTTAACAGGAAGATAAGTCCTAAACAACACTAAACAAACAGACAAAAAAAGACAAAAAATGTGACTTTGTTCTTATTGTTAGGAGCCATCAGACCCCTACTCACTAAAGTTGGGCGATATGAGAGTAAAATTTTGCATTATTTATTGCGATAAACAGTGACAGTAAAAAGGTTTTTACAACTTCTTCAGTCTTTTTTCAGACAGCTAACTTTATGGCTTTTCATCTCACTGCCATAAAAAAAATACACAAAAACACAAATACTGCTAAAAAAAATTAAAACAGGCTTCTTCGATAAATGTGACTTGGTACCAAATTATGCCCTGTGACTATATTTTAACAGATTTTCACATTTATTGATTCTTTCCTTGAAATAGAAGTGGAGGAAATTGTAAAACAATAATTCAGGTAGTTTGGGGGCTTTTCAAAATGTTATTCATTGGAATGTACTATTTTCATGATGAATCTAAATATTCATGGTTTTTCCAAGAAAACTTGCTCGGCCTGGTGGTTGGGCCCCAAGGCAGTCATTCATCCAGCCGCCCGTTGTGTTTTTGAGTTAAAAATGTTTAAAGTTGACAGGAAATTTGAAAATATCAGTTGATAATTATGTCGTATTGAAAGACTGGAAAATTAATACCTGAACACCAACTATAAAGTCTTAAAAAAAGCTAACATTTTTTAAAAACTTTTAAAAAAGAAGCAATGCTTAGCCAGGCTTATAATACACTGAGGGAAACCCTGAAATACCTTTTACAATTTTTCCTTTTCACAATTAAGATAAATCTCCGATTCCTATTATTCACGTGAAATTTAGGTCAACATTCCTGTGAGGCAAAAGAAAAACAAAACAACAATAGAAAACCAACCAATTTCTCCATGATTTTACTACTATTCAGTAGGTTAGGTGTACACAGGTCACCCATGTCAGGTTATTAAGAAGCCTGGTTAGTTTTTGTGCCAGTTCAAAAAATGGAAGACCACCATTTACATTCATAAAAGCAGCAATCAAGCACCACATTGGATAAACAAATCTCCTGCATAAGGTGACAGTCCTACAAAAACAACTGTAAAATGTTTAGTGTTGTTGATATCAAAATTATTATAGCCCTCCAAACACTGGCTTTTGCAGAACATGAAGAGCAAACAAAACAAAACCTGTTGATTTATTAACATATTTGCAGGAAGAGAAGACTGAAAGACTCGCTGACTAAATTAATAGACAGGAATCGCTTTACGTTGTGTCATGGCTCAACTCTCTCCAGCTTTAGACTCTTAGTTGAGTTCCGTTCTTCAACAGGGTTGCAATGAACCAGTGTGAATTTAAAGCGTCTGTGTACTGCCATGGCTCCAGCAGTTCGTCCCATTGAACTCCTGTTTCAGACCCACGCAATGTCACTTTGTACCTAAATAGTTAACCAGCGCCTTATAGCTCATTTCCCTTAAAAGCTGCATCATATTTTTAACAAATTATTTAAATATGTAAATCTCACATCTAATTTGATCAATTTTTTAAGATTTAACTTAACACTTTTTTATGATTAGTTGTGTTTTTCCCCCATCTGACAGTTGTATCTATATACACAGACAATGACACCTGATCAAACCAAAATACCTGGATGATCTTTAGCTGGTCAATAAACTTTAGACCACATTTCTTTACAGCAGACTTTCAGTAACAGATTATAGAAAAACTAAAGAAAATTTGATAAACCTATAGGCAGTACAAAACTACATTTTTAGAAAATAAACAGTGATCAGATTTACTAGTTATTCCTAAAAGAATATTTTACCAAGATTTTTTTTCTCTTTGGTTTGATCTAACAGAAGTTAGAAAACATTATTTAAAATTGTCAGAGAGCAAAAGAATTTTTGCAAAAGTTATGCATTTAACTGCTTAGCACCTTGAGAGGAAAACAAAAACTTTAAAAAATATTTTTATGTTTATTGTTGAATAAATTTTAAAGTTTAATAGAATTTCCTTGGAAAATACCAAAATCTCATAATATTGTCTTTGAAATTGCTACTTCATATATTAGTAAAATAACTGCATCTTAAGCTGAGCAGTAACCTCGAGTTGCAAGGCTGTTTATCACTGCATTATAAAGTGAGAGACAGTGGTATTGTCTAAGGCTAAGCTAAATCCCACTTGCAATGTTAATCTCCTTAAAGTCCCACATACCTCCCATCATCATCTCTGATGATGTCCACACAAGTCTCGGTCACAGAGACTCCATCTCAGTTACCACACCATGTATCTGCACCCTGTGAGGAAAATATGCTGTTGTGCTCCAAATAACTTCAGTTCTCACATTACTAACGATCTGATAAGCAACACAGTAACACAAGCGGCTGACCGGCTCCTCACCAACCTGGTCAGAGCAGAGTACGTATATCAAGAGCATCACTGAGGATCATTGTTGGGCGGCATGGACTAAAAATAATACATTTGCTTTGCATAAAGTATGAAAGGGCCAAGTAGACGTCTGTACAGTTCACTGGATGATGGGATAGTTCTGACAAAATTACTGGTAATAAGACTTCTTAGGGAACAAGAGTAAATTTGAAGATTGTTGCATGTCAGGATATAATTAAGAGTCATGCTTTATGGACGAAAAGCCAACATTTGTAAAAACTGAGGGTTTGTGTCTTTAAATGAAGCAATTGCCCTCCCATTTGAAGTGTAACTGGGAGGGTAATTACCTTCCTAATTGCACAATTAATTGAGCTATTAATTGAAATCCTCCTATGTTTTGCAAAATAGACATTTTATTGAGTTTTGCAAAACATCCTAATGTCTTCTTTTTCTCCTTCGTCATTCTTGATCTTTAGCATTTCATTTATTGATCGGAAAGGCCAGCAGAACTTAGTTGACTGCTTTCCTAAGGACTGAAACACAGTTTGTAATCCAAGAAAAAAAAAAAAAAAAGCAATTCGCCATGCTGTCTCCTTTATCAAATTCAATTCACAAAGGTGCTACAAAGCAGGTGCGGTTGGGTGACATTCATGCAAACTGAAACTGTTTCTAAGTTTCAATCTATTCAGCAAATAAAACAAATATGAAAGAAAAGCAGAATTTTCTGAATTTAATGTTCAAATCACAGACAGGTAAAAATCGGCCAATTCCGACCTCTCGCTGATTGATTGGTGCATCTCTAATTTCAGGCTCCATGCTAAAAACAAACTCCAGACTTATCACCAGGACGCAGCGCCAGCTGACTCTACTGTAGTAACTTCCAAGAATCACCTTCCCTCATTTACATTACAGATCCGCTCTCAGATAATGTGGTCCAATTTTAAAAAGTAGCCTGATGCACTTAGATAAGCTGCTTATCAATCCATCACTTCTACATAGCTTGTGTTGTATTACACCGCAAAAGCGCAGTATTCTGTTTAACGCGGACCGCTATTCAAATTTTGACAAACTTTAAAAGTACCAAAAGCACACGTAAGCGCTCATATTACCCAAGCAAGCACTCAAAAGTAACGCTAAGCTAACTTCCCCAAGGGTGGCTAACCTAACCTGTTGCAAACATTACAAGAATTACAGTGCAGCTGTTTTGATAGGACCGTCACAGGTCGGAGACTCCAGAACAACAACCAGCAAGCGCAAATAAAAGTAGTTAGCCACCTAGCATTACTACCCTTAGATGAGTTCTCCTTACCTTTTTCTTGGTTAAAAGAGATTATTTCCTCCTCCTTCGGGTTGGAAACTTGAGTTATTATAGACATGTGGTCCATTGAGGCGGGTGTTTATCCTTAGTTCCTTTTGCAACAATGTTATTCGTGGTAACGCGCTTGCTTCGTCTGCTAGCTCCACTAAGCTAGCAGTTGACGCCGAGGGCGAGCAGCTTGGCCACAAAGCCAGGAAACCGTCTGAGGTGAAGCGTTGTGGCAGCGGTGGGAGCCAGCCAGCTAGCACGGTGCTGTTTGGAGGCTGTCATCTATGGCTGTCCGGAAAAAAAAAAAAAAAAAATATATATATATATATATATATATATCGTTTCGAGCTAGTGCTTGTAAGCTGTTTCGGCAATGTCTCTGTCTAAAAAAAATAGAAAAAGAAGAAGAAGAAACAGGAAAACTAAAAACCGACCTTAAACTACAAACTAAGTAAAGTCGGGAAGCAGCTTTGGGGTTAGCCAGTTAGCTCCTAATATCCAATCCGAGGCCGTCCGTGTCTGGAACAGCGCTAAAAACACTCCGAAGCTCCGTCTGCCCGTCCAAAAAAAACAAACATGAATTACTCACAAGTGGCTCGGCGTCTTAAAAGGGAGACATGCACTTTTTAAGCAGCGTTTCACATCTGGTGGCCCGACATTCCCTGTGCAACATGGAGGCTTTATGTATTTTGAGTTCCATCTGAAGCGGGGGCGTTCGAGTGGGAGGGGGCGGTTTGTTTCTGTGATGGATTCTCTCCAGCGGGCGGCCAGGCGGGCGGCTCAAACTCGCTGCACTACTTGCTCAATCCGTGCAGCTGGCTGGACGCTGCTTTTCCCTCCTGTACTGTCAAACGCAACAAATTGCGAAATGCGAATGACATGGATTTAATAAAATAAATTCAAATACAATATATTTTAACTGCAAAAACTAAAAACACGATGCAGACAGTGCGTGTAGCAATCCAATATTGCACATTGAGCATCTAATTTAGTTATATTCCGTAACGTTTGGTGCGTGTTTTGCCAACGTTAAGGAATTCTGGAAAACCTGGAGCGCCACCTAGTGTTTAAATCAGTGAAATGCATTTAGGATGTATTTTTGTAGGTCACTAAAACGCTTGCTAGGTGTTGCAAAAAAACTCAAATTTGACTTTTTACTGTTTTGTCATTCAACAATCACAAACTTCGATGTGTTTGAGGACAGTCCTGAACCATCAACGTCATGGAAACCAAGTAACATGGGGAAAGAGTCGATAATAGTTCATAAATAGTTAATAAAGCCCAACAAGACATAGCTGTTCATTTAAACTGATAAACCAGACAAGAAGACAATGAATCAGAAAATATCCTCGAAATTCACATCTTAAATAAACTAATTACATTTCTGTCTTTTGATTTTGATCCATATTTTTTTCCATTTACATATAGTTGGTGTACTGGTTCCAGAATGTATATTTATTACTTAGATCCCATAAATAAATAATTAAACAGACTTGTCAATAACATGAGACACATAGGGCAAGGGGTCTACTTCTAAGTTTGACAAATATCTGAATAACTAAAATTTCAGCTGGACTAATCATTGAAGAATTCCTCTGGGTTTTTTTTATATATAATTATTTTTCACATGGTAGTAACAACCATGATCAAGCATTTATGATGATAAAAAACATGCAGAAGGGCCTTGGATTTGAAGTCAATTTTAACAAGGTCACTCCTAGTTTATTTAGTTTTATTTTATTTTATTTTTTTAGAAACACTTTATAGCATTGCTTTGCTGAATAATACAAGTGTACAAATGCTTAAGGTCAACAACCTGTGGCTGAGGGTATTTTTTAGCTGGATATATTTGGCACAACTTTCTATTTCAAAATTAAAGACTTATCATTTATAGAAAATCTTCCCCCAATAACATATAAATCAAAATTTATTTTCAAATGTAAATTTGTTTTGAAAATTTCCTTTCATACATAACAAATGTATTTAAATCAATTTGTTATGAGTTAGGATCAATAACAAATGGATCTAAATTTGAAAACAAGTTTTTATATTTAGTTATTCATGTCTGATTAATGTTTTGAATGATCTGAATCATTTAATAGTGACAAAAAATAAATACAGAAGAAATCTTTAACACCTCTTAAAGTGCAGTATCGTGTGTAGAAATTAAAAATATCCTTTTGAGTCACAGAATTTCATAAATGCGGCACCTTTGGACATGCAAACACATAGGCCCACTGTTATAGATCACATCATTTCTGTGTTTAACATCAGCTGTTAAATAGAGAAAACGCTGACTAGAAATCATTTTTAAACCTTTGTTTCGGCGCCCCCTCTAACTTAGCGCCCAAATCCGTCGCGCCACTGTATAAATGACTAAGTGAGTAAAAGCAAGCGGCTAAATGAGTAAAGTAAAACAAAAAAAGACGTTTGCTTCGCAAGACACATGTTTTATATGCTTCATTGCTTTGTTTCCTTTGTTTTGCTCAAATATCCAATCACGTCTAATCCATCACCTTTTGCTTAGCGATTCGTTTTTGATTAGAGCTGCTGTTACTGCAGTGGATGGAATCCACCACCACCACCTCCCTGTTCATTTCTCCCACCACACAGTGTTTCGCTCTGGTGCTGATGGGCTCCTTGTGGACCACCCCTCACTGCGGTACTACAGGGAAGCATAAATATACACCCCTCCTCCTCCTCCTCCCCTCCCTCCTCCTCCTCCTTCTACTTTCCCTCCTCCTCCTCCTCTTCTCCCTCCTCCTCCTCCTCCTCCGGTTGAGCCCGCAACATCCTGACCAGCCTTGGCTGGTGATCGCAGGGAGCGCCAAGTCCGCACAGGGACGGATGAATTAGTGAACCTGCAGTGGCCGCCATTCGCTTCTCATTTCTTCTCTTTATTGGAGAGTCGTGAAGCAACACTGATTGTGCAAAGCGGACACAAGGTTGGTAAGAATTATTATTAATTTTTTTTGTATTTATTTATTTATTGCTATCTTATTTGTTACAAGGAATTGAATTGGCGCATGCGTCTTCATTTGTCGAGCAGTGAAACAAAAACAAAAACAAACAAAAAGAAAGGAAGAAAGAAAGGTAGAAAAACCCTTCATCTGTATGCAGAGCACTTTGTTGGGGTCCTGCACAGCCATGGTTACATGTTGGCAAGGGCACGTCGGAGTTTTTAGCCCAACTCCTTTTAGAGTAGAGTGCGCTTCATGAACTTGATGAACGCGCAGGCAGTGCGCAAGTGGCGCTATCCTCCTCTGCGGAAAAACAACAGCAAAAAAAAAAAAAAAAAAAAAGTAGCCTTCCTCAGTTTTCTAACTCCCGATGCGCCATTCTTGGTTATTCCAGTCAGAGCTAATTATTCTGTGAAGTGGGTCCCCATGCAGCGGGGCTCAGATCACATAGCAGTGCAGCTGCCCTGCTGCACAGCAGAGCGACTGAGAGCTAAAATAGGAATCAGAGGTTGGGTTGCGCAGCTGACGGTGCTGATTCCAAGGAGCCAGACCTCCTTCAGTCCCATTTAAGTCTACAGTCTCTCAATCGTAAAGGGTTATTGGTAAAGTGGCACTTGGTATTTTTGTATTTCCATTCAGCTTCAGTGGGTTGACAAATAAATTAACAGCTCTTTTTCATTGGTTGTCAATGGACTCAGTTCCTCTCCCAAATCCTTTAAGAACGTTCTCTCTTTAGAAATGATATGTTTTGGTTCGATCTTAGTTGCCTTAGTGAGTTATTGTAACTACTTCTCAACACTTTTAGGCCTCCAGCGCACAGATTCGCCATGGGGATCAAGGCTGCTCTCCCCAGATATGAGCTGTATCTCTACTCTGCTGTTCTCGCAGGGGCTCTGATATGGGCTGGCAGTTGGATATTAGAAGCCTCCAGTGGTGAGTGAGTAACCCTTCCGGGGGAATTGAAAAACACTCAAAAACACACACACACACACACAAAACACACGAATGTTAGAGGGCTGTTGTACACCCTTAAAGGTATCTCCCTAATTCAGTGTTTTGTCAAGTTATAATAAACTTCAACGGATTATACTGGGATTTTTTGTGTGTGTGAAATAGATTGAGACGAGATTCTGAGCTTGATTTAAGTCTGGACTTTGACTTGGCCCTTAAATAACTTGTTTTGATCTAAGCTATTCTATTATAGGCATTCATGTATAAAGGAGTGATATTATATATTTTCTATGCACATGGTACCATTTTGTACCACAATGGTACCACAATGTAACTGAATATGTTACATTCAGTTGTTATAATAATGCTGCATATTTCAAACATAACTTAAAATAAATTTTCCTTTACAATTTAACACCTTGAAATTGGGTCTCTGTCTCTTTAAGAAACTCCTACTCATAATTGTGATGACTTCAGGAATCATCACAATTACATTCCTCTGTTAAACCACTAACAATATTTTCACCAGTGTTGCACCAATGGCTTTGTTTCTGCAGTCGTTTTTTTCTTGCTACTCTTCCACATAGGCCAGATTTTTGGAGGGGTTTTTTTGTTGTTGTTGTTTTTGACTGATAGTTGTCCTATCAACAAATGGATCTTTGCAGCTCCTCCAGAGTTGCCATGGTTTTCTGGGCTGCTGCTCTCGTTATTTATCTCCTTGTCCTGCTACGTTTCTTTGTTGTTTTAACATACTCTAACAGTGATTCAAGAGATCTCCAAAGCTTGGGATGTTACACCCTAACACCGGCATATGTACGGATCGTTTAATAACCAAGGTAATATCTTAAGATAATTTAGTTGCAATGGATTTTTTAAGGGGTATCGACGGATGCACGCCCCATTTTTTTTTTAGATTACTTCCACTCCATGTCACAGTTATGTACTAGCTTGTGTTCTTCTTTCTCAAAATATTTCCAGTAAATTACATTAGTTTCTTGTTGCAAGGTGACAAAATGTGGGACAGCTTAATAGATGTGAATTACTTTTTTTAAGGCTCTGTATATGTGTGTGGGTAATTTTCTATAAAGTGGCCCAGCAAGCTTGCTCTGGTGAAAAACATTGTTTAAATAAATTTAACTGAGAAGTGGAATTTCTTTTAAAATCAAATTGTTTTCGAAAACTGGGTTTTCATCTATTACTTTTCCCAATTGAATCCAAAAGTAGACCAAAGTTCACACAATAGATTGAAATGAGGCCATTTTACCCAAAGGAACTGCTGCTGCATGCTCTTATTACCGTGATGACAATTTAGAGACGGTCATCCCTTCTTTTTATAAACAGGGATAACCAAGGGTTTTTCAATGTGTAATGTGAAAATAATCCGGCTCTTACATGCTAGAAGCCCCCTTATGCCCCTGGATCTGAATGGACTGAGTGTAATCTGGTGGCTGGTACTGTTTGTCACCGTCTGTGCTGTCAGATGATGAGTCCAGGCACCTTCCCGCTGCCAATCATCTTCCCCTGCTTTTTTTTTTTTTTTGCTTCACGCCTGCCTCGTCTCAACGGTCCATGTCTGCAGCTCTGTATACTGGCAATAAAAGTCTGGCTCTGCTCCCAGAAGTAAGAGGCTTTTCTCCTGACCTGCCCTCACATCATTCTGTCTTTTTTTTTTTTTTTTTTACAGTCATTAGGGTAATCGGGCAAAAGCTACACCAGCGCAGCCAGTCAGAAACTAAATGTTACAAGTGCTGTTTCTTTTTTTAATTTTACTTTATTTCTGTACATGCTGCAGTTTTATTTTCAGGCTTCATAGAAGACTAATCTCCTCCAGCAAGATTATAGCATGATTATAGATTCCCACCTCAAAAATAGAAAGCTCAGCACCGAGTGGGTTATATAACATTCGATATCATCTAATGGACAGAATGGGTTCTCACATTACTAAATTCACACAGAAGATAATCCAATAATCAGACCAAGGCTCATAGGACATCTGAGTACCGGCAGGATCATTTTTGCGAAATTACTCGACTCATGCTTCTTCTTGTCTGCCCCTTCATTCAGAAAATATAAACAGAAAGACCTTTAAGGAAAGTGTGAAGCCAGGATGGCATTATTTTGGCAGGAAAATGGTGAGTTCTCCTTTCACAGCAAGCACAGATATGAGTGGGTGTTGCAGCAGCTACCCGATGCAGTTTTCTTCTTCTTCTTCTTCTTTTTCTTCTTCATCTCACAGGATGTTGCAGACTTCGAGTGGATGATGTGGTTCTCTACATTCCGCAATCATATCCTTTTTGCGCTCACCGGTCACGTGATCTTTGCCAAGATATTTACCCTGCTCGCTCCAAAGGTGTGTGGGAGTGTGTTGCAGAGCAGAGGCAATGCTCTTTGGTTTGTCTGCACGTCTTTTGTTGTTTGTATGCAGAGTGTATAGAATGTATGTGTTGCCTATGATCTGTCTTGCGAATGATTTGATTGGGTTTGTGTTGCTGTATGTAGCAAGTGTTAGGTCAGACGCTTTGAGGGAGTGAATATTTATACAATCACTTGTCATTCTTTTATGCCTTTCCTCTCTCGAAAGAGCTAAATATTGTTGAGCATGATTTATTTACAAAAGCAATAAACAAGTGTAAGACATCCAAAGGGTTGCATACCTATGAACGTTGTTGAAAGGTGCTGCACATATAACCTAAGATTCGATATATTATTGTGGTGATGCAGGAGCATGAACTGCACCTTGCACTCTTGAGATATTTGTTTGCCTGGTTTTGTTTGAGATACTTAAAACAAATGATCATGTTTTAAAGATGTCTTTTGTCTTGTTACATGCTTAACTATGAAGATTGGTATTGATGGATGTAAGGTAACTTTAATAAACCCGTGAATGTTATAAGCCTTGTCATGTCTTTTTTTAATTGCTTGTAGGACAGTAGATTCAAGGGGATTATGATAGATCATAATCCCCTTGAAACTGTTTTTTTTTTTTACTAACATTGCTACATGTAGAGTGGCATTTAATTAAGAGTGAAGATAATTTGTTCTGAGGCCAAACATCCCTTTAATGCTGCCCTGTTTTTTTGTTTTCCCCCACCCTGCAGCACAGACCGTTGATCTTTGCCGCGTACGGAGGCCTAGCCGTCCTGGTCACCATGGGCTGGACCTTCATGGCTCTGGTTGTGTCCCACTGCGTCATACTGTACAGCGTCGCCCTGGTCAAGAAGAAGTGGATGTGCTTTGCTGCAGGTCTGAGCACGCTGGCCTCCATCAAGCTGGAGCCATATAACTCCTGGCAGGTGCGTGGACACCAAACACAGATGACTGACTATGCCAGTTTTGCATAAGAAGGATCAACATACCATTTGTTTACATAATGCCAAACACAACACTTACTTTGCAGATAGCAACCGGGAAAGATTTCAACCTCTTCTTTTCTACATACTTTGCTTCCAAGGAGCTGGACTTCCTTGTAAAACTTTTAGTGGTTTTCAAACAGTTAATGGCCTGTACTTGTATAGCGCTTTATTAAGTCCATATAGGACCTCAACGAGCTTCACTCTACAGTCAATGATTCACACACACATTCACACACTGATGGTGGTGTAGCAAGCAACAACAGCTGTCCTTTAAGAACAGCCATTTATGTTCTTCTGAGGTGATTTTACTCAAGCTCGTTTAAGAAAAATACAACAAAGTCTGGCACATTGTTTGCAGTATGTGAGGAAATAAGTGGTGGTTTCCAGTTTTTGTACAGAACTCCAATTGTGTTCTGTCAACATGTTCATCAAATACCAATAAAACAAGACAATACACTAACATCTCTGTACCCAATATAAAGTTTCTGTGCCTGAAGCTCAGGAATGGCTGACTCTCCCCTGTAGGAGGCCTTGGTGACCGGATCGTTTGACCTACAAGACATCCTGTTCTATGGAGGTTGTGGCTTCAGCATCATGCGCTGCATGAGCTTTGCCTTGGAGAACTGTGACAGGAAAGAGGGCAACTACACCTTTTCTGACCTCCTAAAATACAACTTCTACCTCCCGTTCTTCTTCTTTGGACCTATTATGACTTTTGACCGTTTTCATGCCCAGGTAAGGTCGTTCAATGTATTTTCTATGGCAATATAATGTTTTAGGTTTTATGATCTGTAACTGTTGGTATTTATCATTTCTATCATAGAATTGTTTTGATTGTTTTTCTTACAGTGTAGTCTAGTGTGGTCTACATGTTTGCATTGCTGCTCCACAGGCTAACAACACTCAGCTAACCCGCAAGGAGAGGGAGATGTGGAACATCACCACCAAGGCCTTGTTACATCTGGGAGTTATTCTGGTGGTGGACGTCTTCTTCCATTACTTGTACATCCTGACTATACCCAGCGACATGAAGTTGGTCAACAAGCTGTCTGACTCTTGTCTGGGTGAGGAACTTTATTTGGACAAAAGTCAAGTTCAACACCTTAAAAACTGCGTAGAATAGAAATGCAATGTTTTGACAGATTGTCTAATCTGGTATGTTTGTAGCGGGATTGGCTTATTCCAACCTGGTGTATGACTGGATAAAAGCAGCTGTAATGTTTGGTGTTATCAACACTGTGGCTACATTGGACCACCTGGACCCACCTCAGCCTCCCAAGTGTATCACCATGCTCTACGTCTTTGCTGAAACGTACGTGCCACTTCCTCCTTAGTTACTTATTGAGAAATCAGGTGACCGTTTAGCTGTTGCACAAAACAATTGTCTTTTTTTTAAAGGCACTTTGACAGAGGCATTAACGACTGGTTGTGCAAGTGAGTTTTGAGATTTAACTTCCAGACACCTGACAGTTTGGTAATACAATATAATTTCCGTTTGAGACGGTATAAAATCTGAGTTGAAATTTTGCAGGTATGTCTATGACTATATTGGCGAGAATCATGACAAGATCTTTAAAGAACTTCTTGCAACAATCTGCACTTTTGCCATCACTACCTTGTGGCTGGGCCCGTGTGAGCTGGTTTACATCTGGTCATTTTTCAACTGCTTTGGCCTCAACTTTGAGCTGTGGGTGGCAAAATTCTTCTCCATCCCACCCTTTTCTATTATGGAGGTGAGAAGTGATAAAAAAATAACCTCTTTTTATATTTTAAATATATTGTTTGAACATAGTTTTGTCCATTAATATAAATAAAACATCTGGAAAGTGCAACGTGACTTTTATTAGAAATAATTTTTTACATACTTGTTGAAACTGTTATAATGTTGTGACAGTATGGTAAGAGACAGATGGTCTGTAAAGAAATCAAGCTAATCTGCCTTTTCTCAGTGCTAACTAGAAACAACCAATCAGAACCAGAAGGCGGGTCTTAGTGCTGTCAATCACCCTCCTGCTCAGCAGAGCCTGCTGTGAATGCTAGGCTAGTTAGAAAGGCCCTTATGACGGTGGATTAACAGTTTTCCTGTAACGGTAAGTTATTTCTCTGCCATTAGCTCATTTAGCAGCAGGTACATGGGACTGATCAACAGCTCTTGGCTCTGATTGGTTGTTTTTGACTGGGAGCAGTGGATTAGTAGCTCAGGGAGAAAGTGGAGGAGATTGATTTGCCACAGATTATCTGCCTCATATACTGGTGACAGTTTCAAAAGATAGACATATTTTCAAGAAAAGTTACATATGTGCAGCTTTAAAATGCAGTAGCTCTTTATTTATCTGACCATGTCAGATTTGAGGAAGTAATTTCTGTCACTTGTGTTTTTTTTCGGTACGTAGGGAGCGATGGGTGAAGCCATGTCTCGTAGGATCAGGGGTGTCTTCAACGCTGCCAACTTCTGGACTATTGTCCTCTATAATGTTCTTTCCCTGAATAGTTTGGAGTTTGCCAAGCTGGTGGGCAGAAGGATTATTTTCAAAGGTGCGTCTAACACACTGGTAAAGATGTGCAAAAAGCCTTAAATATCTCAGGTCAAAAAGACAAGGGCGCAGTACCTTGGTCTTTAGCTTTACCTTGATGCTACGCTACTGTGAAACTATACTTCAGTGTAATTCTCACTCATCCCTCTTACGTTTTTCTAAACTTTCATCCCTCAGGTTTCCCTCTATCCACCCTGTCCGTGCTGCTTGTGACCTACTGTGGTGTGCAGCTGGTGAAGGAAAGGGAGCGCCAGCAGGCCCTGCTGGAGGATCCAGACCCAGTGAAGCCAGTGGATGATAGCAAAGAGAAAGCTGAATAATCAACCATAAAACTACTGCATTTTTATTATTTATTTTAAACTTCTATGGCAGGCCCCTGACAAGGTTTCATCGTTAGCCTCGCCAACTGTAACAGAACTAGACTGTGACAGCCGGTTGGCACCTTTATTGTTCACGAGGGCGGAAGCTTTTGTTTGTCAAAAGTGAGTCAATATTTTTGAACATAAAGTACCTTGAAGTGCACTTGCAGCAGATAATCGTAAACATACTTTAGCACAAATCTAAGAATGACATGTTTTGTATTCGTATTTTATCTGAACAAATGTTTATTATGCAGATCACAAGCCTTGCAAGGAAAATAATTAAGAGAATAGGTAAAATCTTTTTTTTTTAAATGAGCAGATACTTTGCTCTGTTTGGACACTACCGTTTTATTATTCTCAGATTTGAACATTCTTGCCTTTCATCACCTGCAGTATAGTTTATTTTATTCAATTTATTTTTTCTTTTAGATGCTTCAGAGTCTACTGTCACAACCCTATAGGGAATGAAACTTGAAAGAAACTTGCAATAAGAAACACAAAGGGTGCTGTGGAGGTCTTCCACAAAGCTTTCTGATGATTGTAATGTATTTGTACTAGTAACAGTAGAGGACAGACGTTTGTTTTTAATAGCTGAGATGTATTGGATGACTTAGGATGCTGAATGTATCAAAGTCTTTGAACCACGTGCAGAAGATGATTGCCTTTTTCCACTTCACAGGGTTTTTTTTCTTTTTTTGACAGGAAATTACTGATAAATATTTGTGTGTCTTTCCTCCAACCATCTCACACACTTCAGGCGCACACTTTGCTCTGGTAGACAATAGAACGAACAAAGAGTCTGGGTCGGTCTTTCAGTGCCTGTCAACAAAACCTGCAGCTTGTCTTCGATGTGCAAGGCAACGAGGGAAACTTTATAACGAGGGAAACTTTATAAAGACTGTAATATGTTTTGTCATTCGGTGTTTTCATGCGAATGGCTGTTTATTTAACTGTGTGTCCTGAAATAAAGATTTATTTCATCCTGTTTCAAGGTAAATTTGATATAAGAACCTAAAGTGGCTTATTGTTTGTCTGAATGAATACTTTGAAGATTTGCCATTCACTATGTAAAGGAGCTTTTGAGTAAATTTTAGCCATTAAAATTTTTAAAGACATGATCCAGCAGCACATTATTTTTCACTTACATATGAATAATGACACTATAACTCTGTGGTAGACAAGCAGCTTTTGACAGATTTTAATACTGGATCTGAAGTCTTTAAGTTCCATTTCAGGCTTTTTACCGGATCTTCCTGAAATACTTGCAGTGCTCTCACATTTTTTGTAATACAAAAAGTTAAATTAGGAAACTTCTGATAAACATCATTTTTACAATAGTTTATTTTCTCCAGTTTCTCTCTTAAGTCTCTAATTGTTCTAATAGTTACAGGTATTTTCAGGTTGCTTCAATAATAAGCAGGTATTTTATTATGTAAAAAAAAGATATGGCGATGTTCTGGTATATTTAAAATGTGCTTAAGAAAAAAACCTTTCGATCTGTCTTATAACTTCTGATTTTTTTCAGTGTGTCATTTTAACCAGTAGATGTCAGTGTTTTCTAGCAATATTTGACTTTTCCATGAGTGACAGTAACTGACCACTACCAGATAAATAAGTGATTTTCGAGTCCGGATGCAATGACGATGCAGATTCATTGTATTCTAGGGAGACCTGACTGCTGGTATTCTTTAAAAATATATGCAAAGTTTCAATTAAGTCTTGAAACAGGATTATTATTATAATTTATTTGTAAATGATTACATCTTTTATTCTTTGTTACATTTAATAATTTACGTATGATGAAGCTGCAATACAGGATTTCTTTTTTTAAGTAGATTTCTACTTTTTTTTAAATTTAATACTAACTTGAGTCATGGATGTGGTAAATACATATAAATAACAACGTATATGTCACTTCCTCTGCTTGCTTGTAATTCAGAATGTCCACATTGTGATGCGTTAAAAATAGGAAAGTGTGTTACAGTATCAAGATCAAAACAGCTGCCAGATGAGTTGTTTGCTGGATTTAACCGCTGCTATCATTCCTCTGTGCGCTGTCTCTGTGTGTGTGCCCCATCTTTGCTTTGTGGGGACCCAGTCTATAAATAACACGGACCTCCGCACTCAGTGACAGTCAAAGACAGCTGAAGCCATAATCTTACCCACACTTTGAGGCTATTTGTAGCAGTCGGAGCAGGCCAGTGAGCACGGGCAGTCCTGCTCTGTCGTAGCAGGAACAAAACCCCACCAACAAAATGGCGGCATTGACGATAGACCCGATGCGGCAGCCTCGGATGTACCAACAGACCCTGCTCCAGGATGGACTGTGTGATCTTTTGGACAATGACAAGTTTGTGGACTGTGTCCTGAAAATCCAGGACAAGGAGTTCCCCTGCCACCGTCTGGTTTTGGCGGCCAGCAGCCCCTTCTTCAAGGCCATGTTCCTGTCTGAGCTAGAGGAGAGTAAGAAGAGGGAGATAGTCCTTAAAGATGTGGACCCCAGTGTCATGGAGATGATCCTGCGCTACCTATACACATCTGATATTAATCTGACAGAGCAGAATGTGCAGGATATCTTCATGGTCGCTAACATGTACCAGATCCCCTCCATCTTCTCCGTTTGTCTGACCTACCTTCAGGAGAAGATGGTGCTGGGAAACTGCCTTGCCATCTTCAAACTAGGGCTTCTTCTGGATTGTCCAAGACTCGCTCTTGGTGCCAGGGAGTTCATCTGTGAACGTTACCAGGTTGTTGTGAGGGACCAGGACTTTTTCCAGCTCAGCCCCAGTGAGTTAGCCATCATCCTCTCTTCAGACGCCCTGAACGTTGAACGGGAGGAGCAGGTTTTTGAATCCCTGATGGAGTGGATCAAACACGACGAGACAATGCGACTAAAGGAACTCCCTGAGCTGTTACACTGCGTCAGATTCAGGCTCATTCCCATAGACTACTTCAAAGAAAAAGTTGAGGGTCACCAGTACATCCGATTCAACCAAGAAATCAAGAAGGAGCTGGATCTCGTCACAGATGCCCACCAAGGTCGCCTTCCCATGCCGAAGAGGCTTGGCAGCGATGGCGCAAAGGGAGGAGAGGGGAACAATGAGGAGAGGGAGGATGACGAGGAGGCATACCTGCCAGGAGTCTTGAACAACAACCCTCGCTTTGGGATGTTTGAGATGGACCTTGTACTTATGATCAACAACACTGGCACTGTGGCCTATGATCCAGTGGGAAACGAGTGTTTTGTTGTGTCAGAATCCACAGAGATTCCCAAAAACCACTCTAGCCTGGTGACAAAGCAGAACCAGGTATTTGTGGTTGGAGGACTTCTCTATAATGAGGAGGACAAGGACGAACCATTCATGTCTTACTTCCTACAGGTAAAGGGAGCATATGTTTCTCAAATCTTAGAAACTAGTTTGCTTTCATTTTGTTTTGCCTTCTGTTAAAGAGCTGGAAGTTTTTTTTGTGGTGTAGATCTGGATGGCTATTCATTATCGTCTACAAAGCTCGAAAATATGAGTACAAAGTAATCAAGGTTTTCCAAAGAAGATTAAGTAATGTATAAAGCAACCAACTTAGTCATGAATGCATAACACATTTGACTTCCGAGTAGAAAGTAGTAATACCAAAGTCTCCAGGTTAAATGTTATTTTATAAGGTGAATATTTTTAGGGTGATTTCTTCACTGAAGAAGACAAAGTGAAGAGAAATGCTATCTAGGTGGCTGCATTAAATGTATCAGCAGTGAATGGAAGAAGCCGAAAATCTTATCTACTACGTAATACCAGTCTTTTACTTGTAAAAGGTTTAACAGCATAAAAGTAATCTATCAGTCAGAATATTATTCTGAAAGCATCATCCTTGTCCTTGGTCAAACTAAAGGGATCCATCGAAAGTTCACTTCAAGCTAAAGCTATACATATGGTTATTATAAGTAATGATAACATGCAGATTTTGAATTTCTCAAAGTCTTGGCTCAGGCACTGAGAAGAGGTGGAATTGCTACTGTTGGTAATTTTATGGGGTGATAACATTTGAAGAGTGGTTATTGCTGTAACTCACAAACCTAGGCAGTCATACTCTGTTTTGCAATAATACGTCATTATGAGTAATATAATATGTCCTCTTTGTTGTAGAGAGCCATTGCTTTGAAACTTGGCTTTTCTTGTTTGTTTGTAGCAGGTATTCCATTTTAAATGAGCTTT
Source organism: Micropoecilia bifurca (assembly GCA_903067075.1). Lineage (NCBI taxonomy): Eukaryota > Metazoa > Chordata > Actinopteri > Cyprinodontiformes > Poeciliidae > Micropoecilia > Micropoecilia bifurca. The sequence continues at coordinate 5,087 of CAEGAF010030948.1, read as the reverse complement.
TCTGGTATCCACTGTTTCTGTTTTTTAAATCTGTATCTTTCGTGGCTCTACAATTTGATCATATTTGTCATTTTTTAAAGTCTAACTTTAAGAAAATATCTCTCCACACTGATGCTTTCATCCACAGTTTGACCCAGTAAGTTCGGAGTGGTTGGGGATGCCTTCCCAGCCAAATCCTCGGTGTCTGTTCGGCCTGGCTGAAGTTGAAAACTCCATCTTTGTTGTCGGTGGAAAACAACTGAAGGAGGGAGAGCACGCTCTGAGTTCAGTCATGATCTATGACAGGCAGTAAGTGTATCATGTGTGACTTCTTATAGATTTGTAAGATCTGGAAATATGTGCTCCCTTCCAAATAACAACTCTATTGGTCTTGAGATTCACATTTAACACTGATATGGTTTGCTCAGAGAGACACATGGCCTTCTTTGCTCACAGGTCGTTCAAATGGGGAGAGTCCGACCCGCTGCCTTATGAAGTGTACGGTCACGAGACTGTAGCACACAACGGTCTTGTCTATGTTATCGGTGGAAAGTCTGAGAGCAAGTAAGTGACTTGTACAACACTCATCATCAAGTATTAATTATGAAAGAGAAAAATGGCTCAATGCTAATTTTGTGACTTCCCTTATCTGGTCTTTATTTTTCTAGTTGATTTGTTCAAGTTTATTCAATTGTGTCACTATAGCACTGAACTAACAGCACATTAAACAGCAGTTGTTATGGTATCATAACAGTTCAGTTTAGTTTATAAAGTTAGCTTTTTCGATGCACATATATGGATCCGTTTAAAAGAGTGGAAAACGTGCATAAAAAGTACCAAGACAAATCAGTAATTTTCTCTTGTTTCTGTATATATTGTAAGTCAGTAAATATTAAGGCCTCCAAGGAGCACAGTGAAGGCAGGCATGCCACAGTGACACACAGTGCCAAAACAAAGTAGATCTTGGACTTTTACAGTTAATTAAAAAAATCTGTAAATCTTTTTTTACGTGTTTTTTCCCCAACTTTTATCAAATGTGGCCCTATTTTAAAAAGTGTTCATAAAATGGACCATACTTTTTCAGCATGGTGTTTTAAATTATTTCCTGCAGGAAATGTATGAGAAGAGTCTGTGTCTACGACCCCACCAAGTTTGAGTGGAAGGACTTGGCTCCTCTGACGACAGCCAGGTCTCTGTTTGGCATCGCCGTCCATCAGGACCAGATCTACGTGGCCACGGGAGTGACCGACTCAGGCCTCACCAGCTCAGCGGAGGTCTACGACATTGCTACCAACAAGTGAGAAAAGCATTTTCTTTTTCTTACAAACGTTTACGACACATCACACTGATAAAACAAGCAGGCTTTTTACTTTAAACAGTGAAATTAGTGTAACAATCTGTATATATTTTTGGGTGTTGTCTCTTTTCCTATTATTTTCATGGATTCATCTGAAAAAACAAAGATACAATTAAATTGTCATTATGGCACAAAACAATTACTGAAATCGTTTAAAATCTACATTAACAAGGCGGCATGTGAATATTTTCTAAGACAAACACAGTTGAGATAAGCCTTTCATTGGCAAGGTATAGGGTTAAGAAACTTAGCATGTACGCAGATTTGAGTTTTATGGAAGCCATTAGCTGCCAGAGCAATAAATCCAGCAGCAAAATCTTGTTATAAACTAGACGAGAAGCTTTCTCATATTATCAAAACAAGTTTTATGTTTCATTAAAACGAGGAACGCCCTTGTTTTACAAAGCTATAAAAATGCATTCCTTCTTAACATTTGTATGTAAAAGTGGGGTCCAACTGACTCTACACGTAAAACTTGTATCATTTGCCTCAGTCCTCGCACGCACAAGGGTTAAAGAAGCGTAAAGGGGCTCCCTCTGACCGGTTTCTTCTAGAGACACATAAACAGACCTGGAGTTGTTGCTGTTTTTACTGTTACAGCCGTTCTTTTCAAAATGAGAACCCACTTTGATTTCAATGCGATGTAAATCTTGTTATAACAAGAACGTTTTATGTTTTAATGTGACTACCCCATGTGTATTTTTTAGCCCCTGTAGTTAAATTTATTCATAGAATTTAGCCTTAGCAATGATGTTGAATTAGTAAAGAAATAGAATCTTTCTTAAGAAAGAAGAATATATTTACGTTTTTAACACTATTCTAACAAGTTGGCAGGTAAATGCCCTTCCTGACAACCACAGCTAAGACTTACCGTTCATTAGCAATCTTTTTTAAGGTTAAACAGTTTAGCAAGCTAGCCTTTAGCATTTAGCCTTTGCTAATCTAGCCAAAGTTGGATTAAACACTTGCACCAGCAATGACACCTTCTCAACCAACGTCAATTTTTAATATTCATTATGTTCATTATCAAGCAAAATGAAAAATACTACCCTTAGGTAGTATTCAAGCAAGTACAACTGTCAATGAATTAACAAATTCAGTTAATTTCTAATTAACACATTATTAGTTACACAGAAAAAAATATGTATACAACATTGTTCAAATATAGCCATTATTAATCATGTATTAACAATACACTTGATTTATGTATTACCTTTTACACTTGTATAAATATTTCTAGTGGTGGGTAGGTCTTCTTCTTCTTCCAAAATTCATTTTAAAGTGCATGAGAACAATATTAGTAAATTACTGAAGAGCATTTATACTATTCTGATGATATATCAGAACTAACACTTTGGGATCATAACACCCATAGATTAATAGTGTTAAATTCCTGTTGATTGTGTTTCTTCCTACCTGCAGGTGGTCTGAGTTTACAGAGTTCCCTCAGGAGCGCAGTTCCCTCAGCCTCATCTCGACAGGAGGTTACCTGTACGCCATTGGAGGCTACGCCATGATGCCCAGCGAAACCAGCGAAGAGCCTGTACCAACTGAGATGACCGACATGTGGAGGTGAGAGGCCACATTACATCACGGCTGTAACGTCTGTTTCTTTGACCTTTTGTGATTTAAATGCACATAAAAATTGTGATAAAAAAAACTGAAGCTCATTATATAGATTCATGTCAGAGTGGAATATTTTAAGTCTTTATTTTTAAGACTCAGATGCTAAAATTAATAATTAATGATTATCTAATTAATTAATAAAGCAGAGTATTTTAAACAGATATCTCAGGCTTTTGAAAAACATGTTAATTTTTATGTGTGTAATTAATCTATTTAATATCTGAGTTTCACTTTCTGTATATAAGTATACGTTTTTATTTTTTTAACAATATCCACAATTTTTAGATGTACCAGTCAGTTAATCTGCAATATCTAAGATATAAATGTAAAAAAAAATTAAATAAATAATACATCCAGGCATTTATGGTAAGCATTTAGAACGAATCATGCAGACAGAAGCGCATAGTCTGAAATGGAGAGTTTGGATTCTATTTTTTTTATTTCCCTGACCATTGCTGTGTCTAAACACTGGGTTTAATTTGCTTGGATGTCTTCTCCTAGGAACATTAATAAGTATTTTATCTGCTGTGTGTTGTTGCAACACGTATCATATGAAACCCTACAAGAGTTTCTCTGAGGAAATCATTCTTTGAAGGTCTGCGTCTGGTACGCTGGGTTCGTTGTTGCTGCTCTGCACCGTTTCACGATGCTACGATGAGTACAACCAGCACTAACATGTGTGTCTTTACTGCAGATATGATGAGCCAGAGAAGTGCTGGAATGGGATTTTGCGAGAGATTTGCTATGCAGAGGGATCCACCATTCTCCCAGTGCGACTCAACACCCTCCGCCTCACCAAGTTATGATCCAGCTGAACTGCTGCTCTGTTGGGTTTCACGTTGTACGCTGGAGGAAAGATAATTCTTCTATGTGGACATTTGCCTAAAATTAGCTTGGGGTAGAGAGTGATTCAGGGGCAACATTTAAAGACAAGAAGAAGCAATGGGTTATGAGATCAGAGTAAAGCTGTTTTATCATGTGCTATACAGCAGGGGGAGACAGAGACATGGCAACTGATTAAAGCGAAAGAAGGACAAATATCGCCAACTTCAAGAAATTTTGATCTGTGTATCTTTCCTTTTGGTGTATTGATTCATTAAGTTTGTTTACTATGTATATTATAATGCTGCATTCAAATAAAAGATTATTGAAAACACTACTTTCATGACTGAACAGAAATGGTACTGAAGTCAAATCAGAGTGCAAATGTTTATATTCATTTTCATTTGTTCAGTAACAACCTTAAATTCTACACCACAAAAAAAGACACTTCCTCTAACAACAAATTAAAGAGACTTTGTCATTTTTACACTGACATGATGCAAATTGCACAAGTGGAAAACACAGTTTTAAATGTAAACCTTGACTTCTAGCTACACCTGAGTACTAAGCATCATCATAAATTGCATCGTAAAACAAGTCTGTTTGCATATTTACAGCATAGCAATATATATACAACAAGAGCTCTATGTCTGTGACGTTACGTTCAAGGTACATATTTAGCTCTGTATTTAGCCAGCAGGGGAAAAGTCACATGTCTCCTAATATATTTACACATTAAGGATAAAATGTTGGAAGCAGACATTGAGCAGCTCATGAGTGGTCATACATTTTTGAAGCTGGATTAGCCTACCTTTGAACAGGAAACGTCTAGCGACAATTGTCCTAATTTGCTCCTACAAATGTTAGCATGCTAATGCTTTGTGAAAAGAGGTAGCGAAGTTGGAACTACAGTGATTTACGCTGTAGTTTCTATTTCTGCCACTCTGATAGTTTCAGTTTTAGTTTATTTTTTATCATTGGGGTAAATGGGCTTATATACTTCACAAAAAATAATCACACCTCTATTTTTTTCACATCTCGCCGTGTTACAACCATATCAATGTAGTTTATGGTAATTGTGTTGTACACCATCAAAATTTGCGTATTGCAAAGGAAACTGTCCAGTTTTTTTCTAAACACACACAAATCTGAAAAGTGTGGCGGGCTTAACTATATATCCTAAGTGAAACATTTCAAAAGGGAATTGGTTGGGAAAGATTTCATGTTGCAGACATTTAGTCTGAAAGCTACATTTAGTTTCAGACTAAATGTAGCTTTCAGACTAAATGTCTGCAACATGAAA